>JANHAO010003675.1:0-25671 GCA_026873985.1 Saraca asoca | reverse complement strand
TAAAACAATTTGATCCAATTATGTTTTATAAAATAACTTGATTTGAGATAGCAATAATCATTTTTAAATGAGTATTTGATCAAAAAATTTTCAAATAAACTCTTCATATATTCTTTCACAATTAAAACTTTTATAAAAACTATTTTTGATTACTCGAATCGATTCATGAAGAAAAGCTTTTAAAATTTTTTTTACCAAAGGATTGAAATTTTCTTTAAATTGATTCAATATCTATTTAATATCTATTTTCAAAACACTTTGATTTGATTTATCAATTGATTCACTGATAAATTTTCACATAAGCTGAATCGATTGATAAATCAATTAGTTTATAATGAATTTGCTATAGTTAGTTATAACCATCATGAATCGATTTAAGAACAAAAAATCAATTTTTTTAAAATGTTGGTTATCACAACTATAAAAACCCTAAACCTTATTTGTTTCACAATAATTCAAAATAGATTTATAATAGATTTGCAAAGAAACTTTCAAAACAAAAATGTGATCTAGCTATCTCATTGCTTTTCATCAAATAATTCAATCTTAGTTTAACTTGCTAAAGGATTTACCTTAGATCATTGAGATATCCATCTCAATCTGAGTATTATATCTCTGACTCATATCTTTACATTGTTCTTTTGTTTATCTTTTTAGATTTCTAAGTTTTAGGAATTTGGATACAAAGGAAGAAGTTGATCTTCCTTTTGCATCATTCCAGAATTATGAGATTGATTACAATTGGTAGAAAGTGCATTAAATTCTTGGTAGAATCTTTTAGCCGATGAGGTCGATCATAGCTTTAGGAGATTAGAGAATTTTTGTATCATAGGTTGCAAGAGCTCAGAGAAAATCTTGTGGTATAGGTTAACAAGAAGCTTGAAAAGTCTTATGTAATTTGTAAAAACTAGTTGACATGAGCCATGTTAAAATCCTATGTATTGATTAATAAAAGTGATCATATGGTTGAGTATTGATCCAGTGGATGTAGACTTGAATTGTGATTTCAATTCAAATTGAACCACTTTAAAAATACTGTGTCTCAAATATTTCTTTACTACTCTTATCACTTTACTGTATTTTACAATTCTGTTTATAATTTTTGGCTTCTACATAAATTCATCAATTCTGTAATCTAGTTTTTTTGATAATTCAATTAACAAACTAGTTAAATTGCTGATATAATAATCTAATTCAATTCTTTGATTACAAAGTCTTCAACTGTGCATATCAAACATTATTCTATACTGCATATAATTGTTATTCAATTGTTTGTTAAATTCATTTAAAGTCCATAGCAAAACTAAAGAGTATATAACATTTTCCTAAAAGCATAAAGGCAAGATCCAAATTTATATCTTATACTTTACACATTTTTCGGGACCAACACTTACAACCTTAGGATGTTCTAGAGACTAGCCTAGTGGCAAGTTTGCAGTTTTCTCATGTAGATCATGATGTAGTCTATCCAATAGCAATCACCCTTTATGCTATATAGTTATTAAGAAACAAGCTATTGTTTGAAGGTCATTCCCTAGATGTTGTAAGAACCTTGCAACTAGTTCAACAATGACAAACCAGTTATAATCAAATCTTTGTGTTAGGAAATAATCAAAGCAAACCTCAGCAAATCTCAACTAACCTTTCCATCAATGCTCCAGCTCATAATGATAATCCTGGACTTCACATTCTAGTGGATGTAGTTAAGAAGAGGGTACAAGGCAGAAATGTTTATTTTAATAGAAGTTTGGTCAAGTACAACCGATCTTTTAAAAGTTTTGGGTTGTATTTCAACACCAACAACATATCAATGACAATAACATGACTATCAGCACTTAGGAACCTATAGAAGTAAAGCCAAAGAGAGCAAGCTATTCATGTCATAGTGCTTACCAAAGATAACAACTTGAAACAACTCATTTAAGACTGCGGTTTTAGTCCATTAGCAACTAGCTCCAATTTGGCATGACATTCAAGTCCTTCTACAAAGCTAAAAATTAGTCATGCAAATTTTTGTTAGTACCAATACAATCCCCTCACTCAACTCTTACAACTTGACATAGAAACTATGTATATAGCACCTAATAGGTGGTATTTCTATAGCTTATAGCTTACTCTCTTCTATTTTCTGGTGTAACACACAAAAAAAAAGAAGAAGAAGAGCAAAACCCTAGTAATTTAGCCTATATTATTTTTAATTTTATTTTAGTATGTTCGAGGGAATCACTTCCATACAAGTTAAAAAAGTCGTGTGGTCATACTCCCCCTACAAAAATTAAAATTTTTTTTCATATTTTTCTAAGATATTCATAATAAATTATATTTTTTTTTTATAAAATAGTCACAATTTTTCAAAAATGTATGTGTTGCAACTTAAGTTAACAAGTTCATAACTTTTTATGCATTTATTATGTATAAAATTATGCACTAATTAATTTTATATGTAACTAGCTTATAGTCCATACAATGCATGTTTTAATTAGTTTTGTTTGATAGTAATATGTAATATGAATTTAGATTACAAATTATAATATATTCAAATATAGGTAAATCATCAATATATTTTTACTTATTGGATGACTATATAATTAACATAATTATGTTCATATTAACTGTGAAGGAATACTAAATTTCTTTTAATCTGATAAAGTTATTATATTAATATTTCAAATTAGTTAAATTTATCATTTACATTTTTTTCATCTTTGTAAAAATTTTTTCTTAATATATTAATACTCAAGTGAATTTATTTATAAATTATTTTATTTAAAATTTTAAATTTACCACTTCATGTTAGAAATTTAATTATAATTTTGATAAAAGTTTATACATGTTCTCAAACTATTTTCTTAGTTATATTTATACATAAATGTCATAACTAAGGTTATTATGTTCAAGAATATGTACATCTCAAAAATATTTAAAGTGAAATTGTGATAAATATTTAAAAGTGATACAAATTTTAAAAAAGAAAATTATGAAATGCCAAATTTAGTATTTGATGTGTAAAGATAATGTGAAAAATTAAATAGTAAAATTTTTTAGATAAACATTATGTACTAAATAAGTATTTATAAATATGATTATTTATTTATATATAAATCATTTAATGTGAATTAAAAAGTTGAAAATGTGAAATTATGAGAGATCGAAATTTTTTATTTGAATTTTAAAGAGAATTGTAAGTTTAAAGAGTAGGAATTTTTAGATAGAAATTATCTACTAAATTATATTTAGATATTCTTAATCATGTGTTACTAAGTCTCATTATGTGATTATTTTTGACAAATTAAATATAGATCAATTTCTAATTCATTTAATTATTCAATTACATTAATATCTTTTAATATCATAAAAACAAATATTATATCACAAAAAATAAAAAATAATTATTAATTATCAAGTTGTAATTGCAAATGCTCTGAATATAAATTAACTATTATAATAAGACAAACGCTCACATATGATGTCCAAAATTTTTTATGTTTAAATTATTTAAATTATAATATTTATAAAAATATTTACTAATTCAATATTTAGTAGAATATTTTCAATTTTATCCATGATTTTAATGTAAACATAATAATAATAAATAAATACTACATAAAAATATGTAAAATTTACTTATAGATTATAAATATATATGTATTTAATAATGTTAAAATTTTGAAAAAGTAAATTTATAAAATGTCAAATTTTTTATTGGAAAAAATGTGAAAATTTAAAAAGAAAGTATACTAAACTATAAGAAGATTTAAAACCTTTAAAAGTCCTATCCACAATTTCAATTAGAATTAAAAAAATAAATAAAATAAAAATTAAAAGATTTTCTCACTCTTCTTTTACTGCCAAGTGAAAAATACTATGTAATAACATTTAAATGAAAGTGAGTTTCGCAACTATTATAATATTAAAAAAATATATGTATGTACATATACACATAAATAATTCACGTTAAAATCTATTAATAAATTTATACTAAAAATTAAGTATAAATAATTTTATCAAATAATTTTTTAAAATATATAGTTTTCATAAAAAATAAAGATGTATAGGATTTATCAAATTAGTTTACAGTTTAAAAATTAGATAATATATTATTAAAATTATTTAAATTTTGAATTATACAATTAATTGAAATATTAAAATATTGTTAACTTTAATTTTTAATATTAAATATTTAAATATAATACCACAAAATTTTATGTTAAAAATCATTTTAATAATATTAAATTACAAGTCAAATTTGTATTACTAAATTAATAAATAATTCAAATATTAAATATTAGAAATTGAAATGTTATACGATAATTCATAAAATTAAAAAAATAAATTAGAAATCAGTCACAAATAATTTAAATAAATAATTTATTAATAAAACATATAAATAGATAAGTTCTATCCATAATTTGAATTGAAAAAAAAAAGAAATAAATAAAAAATTAAGAGTTTTTTTGTCACTTGTCTTCTCATAGAAAGTGAAAGACACCTTTTACATAATAATATTTGAATAAGGATAAATGCTAGAACTTTTATAATATTAGAAAAATAAATGGATAAAAATATTTTATTGGAGAAAGACTTAATTGTACTTAGTATATTTATATTATGTATATTAAACCAATTAGAAAGGCATGCAATACATCATTTTTTTTTTAATTACGCATTGTATTAGCAAACCCAAAGGAACACATCATTACATAAAGGAGAAATAATGCATTGATCCCCATTAAAAAATTGTGTATTCTTATTTTGATTATTTTAGTGCGCATTGCACACCACAAATGTATACCAAGTGCAGCCAAATCTTTCTACCTCATTAATAATATATTCTTATTATAATTGACATATGAGTTATTTGGATAATATAAGAAGTAAATTTATGTAGGAAATTAAATTATGTAAATTTTTTGAGAACTATTGAAATTATTTGATTAATACTAAGGAAATAGAATCTTTTAAGAAGTGAGTTTTCATGTGGTATTTAATTCAACTATAAATTTTTTAGAAAGTATTATCAAAATAATTAAAATATTATATAAAAAAGTTATTCTCTTTAACAAAAATACTGTGTTATTTAAATTTTATAATAATAATTTTGTATTTTATTTTATTAAAAACATAAGAAGTATTATCAAAATGATTAAAACATAACTTCTCATGTGATATTTAGTTCAATTATAAACTTTTTAGAAAATATTATCAAAATAACTAAAATATCATATAAAAAAATTATTCTCTTTTACAAAAACACTATTATTTAAATTTTACAATGACAATTTTATATTTTATTTAATTAAAAACATAAGAAGTAGAACCTACTTATAGGAGGTTAGGTAAGTAACTTCTCATATTTTGTAAGAAGCAGAACTTCCTAGGATGTACAACTTTCTCTATTTCTTGAGTTAGTGACCAACCAAATAATTCAAATATTTTCTACTTCACATAAAGTTTTACTTTATGTGAAACTTTCTATAAATCAAATGATTTTTTAATGCACACAATACCAAGCTATGAGTCCAACCAGTAATTTCTCATTTTATTCACCAAAACTATAACATTAAGTTTTTTATGAGTTTAAATTTGATCTATTATTAGTATAAATTTTTTTATATTATCTATGAATAAGAAGATGTCATGTCATTAAAAAAAATAACTAAGAGTTTTTAGTGATGATAAGAAAGTTTAACAGTTTTTAATGATATGAAATGAATAATAATATAAAATTAATTTACACAAATTAAATTTAAATCCTCATAAAAAAATATTAATTTTTATTAAAATTATTATGTAACATAAATTCTTTTCATAAGAAAATTTTAAACGTATATTTATTCACAAAATTTCAAGTCACGTAGTAAGGTTTGATTCAATGTTTAATACTTTATTACTTTTTGGTTGGCTTGCCCGGCGTTATCACTCCAAGAAGTGGAAATTCTTAAATACATCATCAACATAATTTCTTATTTTAGTATAGGATGGTAATTAAGATAACCGTGTTAATCTTAAAAAAATAGACATGGGTACAAGCAGGGGAATTTTTGTAAAGATTTTATTGGATATAGGCATGGGTATGGGAACCACACTATCCAAACCTTCCTATATCCATATTATATAATATATAATAATGTATATTTATATATATAATTAATTATAATAAGAAAAAGTAAAACTATATAGGTACTAATTTGATTTAATCATAAAAATATTTTTTAAGATAGATTTCAACTAAAACTTTATGTTACCATTTGTTGTGTTAGTATTTTTAGCATATTTAGCTAACTATAATTTTAGTTATATGTAAATTTTAATTTTTTATTAAAAATTATTAGGTAAATATGCATCATTTAAATAAAATGAGACAATAGAGATGAACAATTATTGAGGATGAGAATGAGTATTTAAAAATTTACTTATGCAAATATGAAAATCGAAATGGATAAAGTATTTCTGAATTGAGACGGGTACAACGATCTTAATCCCATATTCATACCATCGCATTCTCATTCGTTCCCTAATAGAAGGCTTGTCAAAGCAGGCTAATCCAATCCTACGAAGTTAGCTTAATAGACAAAAATTATATATCAAATTACTTTTTTATTGGGTTAAGATCAGGATAGGTTATTACAATATGAATCCCAATCCAAAATCAATATTTATCAAGCGAATTTATTAACTCATTATATTTTAAATATTAATTTCATATTAATAATTAATTGAAATCAAATATTACAATAACAACAACAATGATGACAATGATGATGATGATATCACTTACAAACTTGTATAATTATTTATATTCTTATTAAAAATATCTTACTCAAATAATTTTTCTTTTAAATTATTATCATTATCACTATTATTATTATTATTTCGATCTATGTATTAAATTGTGAATTGCATTTTAATCCTTGATAATTTAATTTTTTTCAAACTTATATTGTAACTTTAATATAAAATATTGAAATTTTCCAAAAAGAATTTAGTACATATTTGATGGAATTATTATTATTATTATTATTATTATTATTATTATTGTTATTATTAGATAAAACTAATATTAAAAAAGTAAGAAAATAAATCAATGCACTACCATTTTCACATGGAAAACCCAAAGTATAAAAATAAAAATCATGAGACTTAATATAAATTTTTTTCATTATATGCATCATGCCAATCTTTTCAATGAACAATTATCTCTAAGTTCTCGTGACTTTGATAAATACTTAGTTATCCAAAATTCATTTGCTAAAAAGTACATTTTTTGATGTCATTGAGGATATTAAAATGGTTAATATATCACAAATCACGGGAAAAAGTACATATTATTATATTATTATATTTTTTATTATTCTAAAATATCAAAATTTGACATATTATTCAGAATATATATAAATAAGTAAGAATTACGTTTATTATTCATTAAGAATGTATTATCAATTACACTTAAAATGTTTTCATATTATTTATGATACAAAATAGATATTTTCAAAAAAAATGAAGAACCATGTATGAATATGAAGGATTAAATTTACAATTTTATATATATATATATATATATGAAAAATCTCTTGCAACAAATTATATGATAGGACTCTTTACATCAAATTTATATTAGATATTTGCATGATATTTACCTAGTACATTTTTTTTGCTCCCTCTTAGTTTAGTTAACTCCGAGTTCTTAAATTGCATATATAACATATCAACAATAAATATTTATTTCATTTTGATAAGTATTTACCAAAGGCAGTCTCAAACCATTAATGCTTCTTAATTTGAAAAGTACAAAATTACAATTAAACAGAACTCCAAATATTAAATGAGATCACATATTACACAGAAATTTATTATCCTGCATTACATTTTCAAATATCATTCTAAAAAAAAATCATTTTCCTGATTTTAATTTTATTTATTCATTAACATATTATTATTTTATATTATTTATTTAAAATAGTTAATTTATATAAAATTATACTAGTTTTAATGTTTTATAATAACGATTTTCTCATGCAATTTTATTTATTGAGTTTTCTTCTAAGTTTATAAAAATTAAATGTAATTCTTTATTTTAATAAATTTGTATAACATACGTTAATAATATCAAAGGCATAAACTTATTAAATGTTAAAAGTTCTTTAATATTATTTTAATATATCTATATATATTAAAATCATAATCTTAATATTTTAAGATTATGATTTCAATATATATATATATATAAACACACATTAATTAATTATATATTATCAGGTTAACTCAACAGGTTAATCCATTAGTCCAATATAATCAGACTCACGAGTTAACTTATCAACCTTATAAGTCAATATTTGTCAATCCCAAGCTTTTGTTGGATTGGGTTATTTCGAGATAGTCTCTTACTAGGTGAATTTTTGTTCATGTTTTCTATACTAGTCTCAATCCCAGACTAAGGAAAATTATACCAGTTTCAGATTAACACATTAAATCCAACTCATTTTGATATCTTTTTAATATTATAAAAATTGTGACATTCATGCTTACATAAATATCATCACACAACAAATGTTTTCCACTTGTCAAAGAGGGCAAATGATAAGAATTTTTATTTATTTTTATTCCAATTCAAGTTACAGATAAAACTTCTACATTTATCTATTTTAACAAATAATTATTTATTTAAACCATCTATAATCGATTTCTAATTTAGATTTTTAATTTATCTACTATTAAATTATTTAATTATTAATTTAATTTTTTAATTTGAATTATCAGATAATATTTTAATTTTTAATACTTAAATTATTTATTTATTTAAGAAATATAATTATGATATCTTATTTAATATTATCGAAATGATTTTTAACTTAAAATTTGATGATATTATATTAAAATATTTAATGTTAAAATAAAAATTAAAAATATTTTAATGAATTATATAATTCAAATTTTAAAATTTAAATAATTTTAATAATATATCCTTTAATATTTTAAATTATAAGTCATTTTGGTAAAGTTTATATATCTTTATTTTTTATGAAAATTATCTATTTTAAAAAAATTATAAAATTATGTATACCAAATTTCAATCTGGATTATAATATTTTTCTTTTATACCTTTTTTTACTAAAGAAATATTTATTATTCAATCACATGTCTTAATGTTTCTATTAAATAATTCACTTAATTTTCTCATAATTAATATATAAACTAAAATCTTCTCAATTCATAGAAACTTTATTTGTGTTTAAGTGATTAATATTGGGTAAAGAATATTATTAATATTAAGTAATTAATCTACTATATATGAGTGTTATTATTTTACAATTTAATACATGAAAAGTTATTTATAAAACATATTTAAATGGCTTGACTATTTTTCCTTAAGTAAATTTATTTTAAATATTTTAATATATAATTATGCCAATAATACATATTCTCATTCCTCTCTAAAATCCCTATCTTTTTGTATGTTATATTCCTACATGAAATTATACAATCAAATATATTTTTATCTTACATTCTGAAAATTATAATTATTATCAACTCAATCATATTTAATTTAATTACAACTAATACTTAAATTGTATGTAAATAATATTTAGTTGTTATCCAAACAAATTAGGATTTCATTTAAATTACAGTTGTTATTCAAATAATTTGAAATTTTATTTAAATTATATATAGATAATATCTAGTTAACATTTACAGAAGACTAATTCTAAAGTGTTTATTATTAAAACCTACACAATTTTTTAAAATTTAAAGTCAATGCACGAATATATACTTACATGCAAGCATGCAAACACATTTTCTGTCTAATATATATGGGATATTTTTTGTTAAAATAATTAAATTTTTTCTATATTATGATAATTGACTAAATGAATTAATATATTAGATAAGATATAAAAATTATAAATTAATGTTATGTAAAAAAGAAATTGGACTTTAGAACAATGTTTTTTCCAAAAGAAAGACAAAAAAATAAAAATATAAAAGTAAGAAAAATGGCAAATATTTAAATGCAGCATGAAACTACTTTTATTCATTTACCGTGTAAAAATAAATTTGGCAAACACGTTTGAGGAGTCATGCAAAGGGTTAAATAGGCACATTATAATCTTACGTTTAATATAATAGATAGTGTATAGTATACATTGTTTACAATTTGCTTTATTCACTCGTATTCACGATCATTTATAGAAAAGTTGCTTCACTATTTGAATATTAATTTAAATTTTTCTTTAATTGACATTATTTTGTTAAAGGTGGATGATAAGGTGTACCTGGATCTTAAGTTATAATTAGAGCCTTCTTTTATATGAATCTAGCTATACATACATGCATAAAATACTTAATAATGTTGATGCTAAATTTGGATACATTATTATTTCATATAACATTTGCCTTAATCTTCTATAATAACATATATTATAATAAGATGATTTTATCTATCCAATCCTCCTAATATTATAAAAATTGTGACATACACTTTTATTCAAATATCACTATACAACAAGTATTTTCTAATTACCGTTACAGAGCGAGTGAAAAGAATATTTAATTTTTTTTATCTTTTATGAACTATCAAATAATATTTTAATTTCTAATTTTTATTATTTAAATTATTTATTTATTTAGGCATTGTAATTTTGGTATGCAATTTAATATTATTGAAATGGATTTTAACTTAGAATTTTGTGATATTATATTTAAATATTTAATATTAAAAATTAAAAATATTTTAATATTTTTAGTAAGTTACATAATTCAAATTTTAAATAATTTTAATAATATATCATATAATTTTTAAATTATGAATCATTTTAATAAATCTTATATATTATCATTTTTTATAGAAATTATTTATTTCAAAAACATTATTAAATAAAATTATCTTTAATTTTGATTTTCAATATATATATATATATATATATATATATTAGTAAAGAAGTCATCATACCACCACATGTAATCACCACATTCAACCCATCTTTTTAATATTATAATAATTATGATACTTATATAGCAAGTGTGTTCTACTTATTAGAGAGAGTGATAAGAACTTTTAACTTTTTATTTCTTTTTCTTTCTTATTATAATTTAAATTGTGGTAGAACTTCTGAATTTTCTTTAATATTCTTCTAATTCAAAAAATTTTATTTTTATTCGTATTAAATGATTTATATATAAGTAAAAAATTATATTTATATATAAATAAAACATTTATTAACATATAATTAATAATATTTAATTTTATTTTGATAAATAATATTTATGTAAAATTCTTACTTTTTAAATTTTTATATTATCTTTAAATATTTAATATTAAATTTGATATTTCATAATTTTTATTAGTTTTACGCACTTATCAAAGTTTTAATTTAAAATGTTTCTAAAACTTAAAATAAATATTTATGAAATATATTTTTTTTTGAAGATAATATATTAGTTATAATATCTCTATAGTTAAAAAATAGTTTGAGAGCATACATGATTCTTATTAATTAAATAATTAAAATTTCTAAAAAAAGTAGTTAATTTAATTTTTAAATACAATAATTTACAAATAAATTTACATAAGTATTAATATATTAAGAAAATATGATCAGAAAAATGAAAATATTCAAATGATAGATTTAATTAATTTGAAATATTAATATAATAATAATATTAAATTAAAAAATACATATAGTACTCTTTCACAATTTATACAAATATAATCGTCTCAATTTATAGTCATTTAATAAGTAAACTATATTAATGACTTGTTTATATTTGATACGTTATAATTTATAATTTAAATTCATATTATAAATTATAATAAAAAATTATCAAATCTGTACATCACACATATTATATATTATAAGTTAGTTTTATATATTTTTATTAGAATTATGTTCATTATGAAAGTTAGTATTATTGAAAAGATCATAGGTTGATATTAAAAATAAAATATTTTTTAATTTTTTAATTAGAATAATCAAAATAATAAAATAAATAATTTTTAATTTTATGTTTTATCAAAAGATATGTAATACTAATTTATGTTATCTATATTGTAAAGTAATATATTTATATATAATTTGAAATTAAATTTTATTTATATTAACATTAGATTATAATCATATTGTTATTAGATATTTAATTCCTTTTATAAATATAATTTTATGTGTTAAATTATAAAAGTTTCTTGCGTGGGTATTAAGCTAATATCTTTTTAAAAGAAAATAAAAAAATCCTAAATAAAAACAAAACTTATGATTTTCATTTTCTAATTTTTCAAAATTTAAAATTTTTCCTCTCCTTATTTCCTTTCCTATTCAAATTTAATTTTTTTTTGTTTTTGCTCAACCCATCGGTAGAAGTGTTAAGACTCTCCCCTCCGAAAAAGCCTCTTCCCTTCCCGTTGTCATCCGAATTAAGTTCCCTCCAAAACGTCAAGCTCCATATGTCTCCACGGATTCACTCCACGTGTCCTCATCTGACTAAGGCAGCGGCCATTGTCTCTCTTCATCCATTGCACAGACAATCATAACCCCTGTCCTGTAGAGTGAAAGAACCAATCATCATAATCCTCAACCAACCGCGTCATATTTAAAAACTTGGAGGAAGAGAACATCAAATGCTAGCAGTTTCCTGCTTTTGCTTTTGCGTTTTCACACTTCCCGTCCATCCCTGCCATCTCACCTCACCGGAAAACTACCACCGCTTCCTTCCTTCTTCGCCACCACCTCAATTTCTCACCAATTTCTCCCCTGACGAGATAACTTACCATTTTTTGATCTCGCCTTTAATATTTAATCCATCATTTTACTTCCTTCCACTTAAACGTAACCATTTTTTTTCTCCCAGAATTTCGCTTCCATATCTTTCTAACTCCGATCATAAAGGTTCCAACTGCCACCGTCGTCCGCCACCATGTCAGCGCCATTGAATTCTCCGATTTAGTTTTTCTGATTTTACATTGATTCTATATGCATCCTTTCTGCTGTGTCTCCGCCATTTCCGACCAGTCTTCCCCGGTCACGTCCTCGCATGTTCCATTCGCTGACTTCACCATGCCGCCTCTCCCTGCTGCCTCTGCAACCGCGATTAAGTCCGATTCGTTTACCTGGCCCAACAACCACATGCGCAGCCATAGTCATAGTAGTTACGTCAGCTATTCCAACAGTATTAATAGCGAGTACGGGCGGCTGAGCCTGCGAGAACAGCAACAGCCAGTGGTGGTGGACGTGAAGATCAATGACTTGGTTGGGAACGGAATCTCGGGGGTTCTGTATAAGTGGGTCAATTACGGCAAAGGATGGAGGCCTCGGTGGTTCGTGCTGCAGGATGGTGTGCTTTCATACTATAAGATTCATGGACCTGATAAGATCATCGTTAATCAGGAAATTGAGAAGGGGTCTAAGGTTATCGGTGAAGTATCCATGAGAAGGATTGCTAGCAACAAGAATTCTAACTCCTATCACCAGCACTTCCATCATCGGCAAAAGCCCTGCGGCGAAGTTCATCTAAAGGTTCCCCTATTTTATCCATATGGCTACTCGGAGTTTCTTAATTTGGTGCTTACGTTTGATCTTATAGAAATTTGTTGCATAGTTTTGGTTTTAATTTGATTTCATTTTGTTGGTGTCCAACAGAATATCAGATACGAAACTAGAATGTTATTTCCTACTTACAGTTTGAATTATGACTTTTTTTTTTCTTATTACATTTGAATTTGAATGTTTGATTTATATTCTGTTGAGGTTCTTTTATGAGTACTCGCGGATTTATTTGTAATTGAAATTCTTAAACCAGATACTTTGGTGTGGCAGCATCAAAAAGTTGTCAGACTTGGAATCATAGCCATACGTCTTAATTGTGACAATATATTCATACTTCGGCCTTTTTTTTTAATTGAATCTAAGCATTTGTATTTTGTAGGTTTCAAGTATTCGTGAAACTAAATCTGATGACAAGCGCTTTTCCATTTTCACCGGAACAAAGAGACTTCATTTGAGGGCTGAGACACGAGAGGATCGAGCTGCATGGATGGAGGTGTTGCAGGCAGTAAAAGATATGTTCCCCAGGATGTCAAACAGCGAACTGATGGCTCCATTAGACAATGTAACCATTTCAACTGAGAAATTGAGACAGCGGCTTCAGAAAGAAGGCATAAGTGAGGCCGCGATTCAGGATAGTGAGCAAATCATGAGAAGGGAGGTTGCATCACTGCAAAACCAGCTTGTGCTTCTTAAGCAGAAGCAGTGGATCCTAATTGACACACTGCGGCAATTAGAGGTACATTAAATGAAAACTGAAAAACTTCATGCCAGTCGAACTGGGTATTCTTGTATGATTTCTTATACCACAGAGAATTTCAGTCATACTTAAAAGTTCTTTGAAATTCTAAAATAAAGAAAGGGGAAGGACTCTTATTTTTTATTTGTGTATTAACTTGTAGATAGGTAATTTCTCAACTTTATAATTTTTTGGTCGGGCCATTTGTTTATATCTTTATTAGCAAAGCCAATCACTTCTTTCTATAGTTCAGTTGAAAGCATTGTAACTGTAGCCAATAAATTGTTAGTACTCTTTGGAAGGTTTACCCATTCTATTTTCCTTTTTGACTCTAGAAAACAATTAATTTCATGTCTTGCAATTGCTTCAATTATGTTGAATGTACCAGATGCAGAATCATGTCAGAATTTATACATAAAACTCAGCATGTACATGTTCAACAAAATGCTCAATAAAGAAATTTACATAATCTGAAACAAGACGTTACCATCCATGTTCTTTCTGTATTGTGTTCATTTATGTTGCTCTATAATTTTTCTACCAGCTAAAGGTTATCCATGTTCATTCATGTTGCTCTAATAATATAATAGGGGTTTTATCTTTAATTTCTACTTTCTATACTTTGTTGCAAGTGGGCCTTTGTTATTTGAAAATTATACGTTCCCTTTTCCTGGCTGATGAACAACAGAATTGAAATGTTCTCGACTGTGGTAAAGAGTTGTATAGGTTTTAAATAGGATGTTTACTTTGTACTCAGCCTTCTCAGAATTAGATTTGTCAAGTCATGTTGTTTGATCTAGCTTTTAATTTTAAGTTTCTCTCTTGTCTATTTCATTTTCTTATGATGAAAGAAACTTTTATTTATACTGCATTATTGTAGACAGAAAAGGTTGATCTGGAGAATACAGTTGTGGATGAGAGCCAGAGACAATTGAATGATGGGGAGGCTTCCTCTAGATTAAGGCAGGAGAAATCTAGCAGTAAGCTTTTGTTTGAAAACCTATTTGTTAGCCTAAGTGCTTCTATATGTTTATTGCTTGATGTGCAAAATCCAAAAGTATACTCCTAGTTTTGTGTTGATTTTTCTTCTTTCTGTTTTTGGGTAAACCAAGAATCTTCTGCATTTACAGTGAGACATTTCTCAGGGTGGTGCATTTTTCTTGAAGATTCGAAGACATCTACATGCTATTCTCTCTGATCTTTGCTCTTGCTTCTTAATTTTCTTAATTGTTTATCCCATACCTGTCACCTTTAGATCACCTTTTAAATGTTAACTTCAAATGGCTAAGGTAGAAATGGTTGTGACACCCTGCTCAATCTTGTAGTCTAATTATGATCTAACATTTTTCCCCGAGAAGGAAGTGCAAGTGAATCTGAGGATGATAACGAGAGAAATGATGCTGCAGAGGAAGAAACAGATGATGAAGAAAATGCCTTCTTTGACACTCGTGACTTCCTATCGTCGAGTTCTTTTAAAAGTAATGGGTCTGATTTTAGGGTATCATCTTTCTCATCGGATGATGAAGGGTTCTATGCAGTGGAATCAGAGGATGATGTAGATCTTTCAATTAGATCTGTTGGCACTAATTTTTCATATGTTAAGCGGCGTAAGAAATTGCCCGACCCTGTTGAAAAAGAGAAAGGTGTCAGTCTATGGTCAATGATTAAGGATAATATTGGGAAGGATCTTACTAAAGTATGTCTTCCTGTTTACTTTAATGAGCCTCTCTCCTCTCTGCAAAAATGTTTTGAAGAAATGGAGTATTCTTATCTCCTGGACCGAGCATATGAATGGGGAAGAAGGGTGAGTCCAGACAATGACTTGATGCCATTTTTAATTTTTGGCTCACATGTCTAGGTTGCAAGTGTCATCTCTTTGCTTTACCATTAGCTTAATGCATTTGTGTGCGCTTTATTTTCGTATTAACTCAAAACTGAGTATTTTAGCGGTTTCATTTGGTATAAGTGAAATGTTGAATTATTGTTGAGTTTCTACTTGCTGTGTCATGCAGGGCAACAGTTTCATGAGGATTCTTAACGTGGCTGCCTTTGCTGTATCTGGCTATGCTTCAACTGAAGGAAGAATTTGCAAACCATTTAATCCATTATTAGGGGAAACATATGAAGCCAATTATCCAGATAAAGGCCTCCGCTTTTTCTCTGAGAAGGTCTAATCTAGCCACAGATAATGATAAAATGATGATTTTATATTTTTCTCTGCGTAAAGCAATTTTAGAATGGAGATTTTTACTGATTATGCAATATTGCTGTTGAGTTTTTGGAATAATTTGGAGATGTGGCATGGTACTTTGTATTGTTTCCATATAGTTAAGAAACTTGTTTAAACATGAAAACACCAGAGATTTTGAGAGTATGTTCTTCTTGCTTTGTGGTTCTACTTCCTTTTCCCTGAAGACAATTCGGCTACGGAAGGGCTGGGGCATTTGGATTTTAGGAAAAGTGTGTTGGTATTTATTTGTATATATTTGTGAATTTAGTAATCGATGAAATTTCAGAATTCAGATGAGAAATGTGTTTATTTGATTTCCTGGAGCTATTTGCCTGTGGATTAAAAGTAACAAAATTTTCTGTATATGAAAAAGTGTGAACTGCGGAAAGAACTGAAGTTGAATGTAGGAAGCTGGTCCACTTGATGAATAAAAGTGGTGATTTCATGCATTAGTTTCACAGAACCTGATTAATGTAATTGACTTCAAGTCTCAAAATGGGATAGGGTGTGCTTTTCATAATTCATGTTGCCTTTTTGAAATTATTAATATTTCAGCTTCTTCTCAGGTTAGTCACCACCCAATGATAGTTGCGTGTCACTGTGAGGGTACAGGTTGGAAATTTTGGGGCGATAGCAACTTAAAGAGCAAATTTTGGGGTCGATCAATTCAGCTTGATCCTGTTGGCATTTTGACATTGGAATTTGATGATGGAGAAGTTTTTCAGTGGACTAAGGTATAATTTAATTGCTTAAACTTATATTCAGTCTGTGTCAGGTTTTAATCTTAAGTAAACTGTTCTGCCAGGTCACATCATCGATATACAATCTCATATTGGGAAAGCTGTACTGTGATCACTATGGTACGATGCGTGTCGAGGGAAACCGTGAATACTCGTGTAAATTGAAATTCAAGGAACAATCTATAATTGATCGAAATCCTCATCAGGTGCTCTATACTTGTCTGACAGATTTTATCTCCTTCAATATAGCAGGCACTTAACTTCGATATTTAATTGTCATTGTTCTTTATATGTCTTAATTGCATTTACTGTCCAAACTTTATATGCACACACTTCACATCACTGTCACGGACTTCTGTTTCGGAAAATAATGAAATCGGTTGTTTAATATAGCCTTTTCTTCATTCTTATTATTTGACCTATAAGCTCTTGTTGCAAAGAATTGTCTCTTGTACTCATTTGTTGCTTTTTCAGGTACATGGTGTTGTTCTAGATAAGCAAGGGAAAACAGTGGCAACTCTATTTGGAAAATGGGATGAAAGCATGCACTATGTTAAGGGAGATTTTGCTGGGAAGGAGAAAGGCTATGGCTCTTTATCAGAAGCCTGTCTACTCTGGAAGAGGAGCAAGCCTCCTGAGTTTCCCACTAGATATAATTTTACTCGCTTCGCCATCACATTAAATGAACTTACCCCTGGATTGAAGGTTTGTTTTGTTAACTGATACTCTCCTTTATGTTGCCAATCTACCAATTAATACTATATATATGTTCATCTTTTTCCTAAGAAAAAAAAAAGGTAATGGAGGAAAAATATTTCTGTAATTTCCAGTGAAAATTTGAGCTTTATATGCATGCTTGAACTGGACTTAACTAGTCTTTGCAGCAACCTAAAAACAGCATGACCATTTCCGTAACATGGAAAAACTATATAAGTATAGATCTTCATGATAGATTAAACAGTAGAATTAAAAATAATGCTGAAAACATAAAAAAACTATTCATATATTCATAATATCTGTGTCATGTCTGTGTTTTGGCAATTTACTTGGATGTTGATTGTCACTTTTATCTCAACACACAGGAAAAGTTGCCACCTACAGATTCCAGACTAAGACCTGACCAGAGGTATTTGGAAAACGGGGAGTATGAGATGGCAAACTCAGAAAAGTTACGACTAGAGCAGCGACAACGACAGGTACCCTTCATGTTTAAAGTTATTTCTCTGTCATTGCTTTGTTGATTTCACATGTGGGTTAGCACTGAGTTGTGAGTGACTTCTCCAAAAGTAGTCAAATGTCCATCCCTTGTGGGGAAAAAATTGGACAAACTATTACGCTGAACTAGAGTTCATGTCATCATTACTTGCAAAATTAGTTTTGTTAGTTCTGTTTGTGATCAATCTGTGATTGTTTGAGTGGCAATTCAGGCTCGGAAGATGCAAGAGAGTGGTTGGAAACCACGATGGTTCGCCAAGGACAAAGCAAGCGGTACATACCGCTATTTAGGAGGGTATTGGGAGGCTAGGGAAAGGGGAAACTGGAATTCGTGCCCTGATATCTTTGGCCAAATCCCTTCTGATTGAGTTTAATTTATCGCCTTTTTACTTTAAATTTTGTCTGCTAATTTTTTCCCTGGTGGGTGGCAAATGACTGCTAGTTTGCTGTCATGGTACCCCATGATATTTTCATGTAAAGCCAATCCGATGAAAATATCACTAATAATGTAATTCTTTCTCCCATTTCCAAGCCAGTGCTCATTATTTGGTATGAATGAAAGTCGTTGATGATCACTAACCAAAGAAGAAAGGACATTGTAAGATTCTTGGATGGTTTCAACTTACAAACAATACCCAACGCGACCCCACTCTCTTCCTCAATCAAAAAAGTAAGAAAAAGAATTCCATGGCAGAAGATAATACAGAATGCTTAAAGATTTGCTAACTCATGGGACCTACTTAATATCTTAGGCATGTTTTGTGGGCAGTATCCACGGACAATTTTTTGTTAGATAATTAGATAGCGACCATGCTGGTAATTTTCATTACAATAATGGTCTAGACTTTGAATTATGTCTTCATCAAACTCTAAATAACCCGACAATAGTGTTATCAATCACATACGAAGTTAGAAGCGGATGCAATGAGATTAACGGAGCCCTAACAATATCATGTGTTTCCTGTAGGCCCAATTTAGAGAGAGTGAAACTAAAGCAGCACAAAATTCAAAAGAAAGATAGCAATCATCTGGTCTCTCTCAATAGGAAAGTGATAGCTTTCATGGGCTAAGGCTTTTCCCTTGCTTTTCTTTCGTTTGTATTTTTAATATTGGGCCATTGGCTTTTGATTGGGTTTGGGCTTTTCATTCAATCATATGTAAATGATAATAAGTCCAAATAGCCAATAGAACCAGTTCAGAACTAAACAATTTCATGTTTCATATAATTGAATAAGTGCAATATAGTTTTATATTTTAGTTAATTTGTCTAAATCTGAGTTAAAAATGAGTTTTTAATGGAAATTTGTTATATAAATTAAAATAAATGAAATTTAAATATAAAACAAAGTAATGGTGAAGAAGAGAGAAAAATAAGGAAAGATTTTCAGTAAAAAAAAGACAAAATAAAAACTAACTTTAAATAGGATTTCTTTTCAATTGATTTTCTTTCGAGATTAGATGAGATAAAAACTGACTTTTTAATTTGTAAAGTTTATCAAACAAATAAAAATTAAAAAAAAAAAACAATTCTACTGTGCCAGTTAATCAATTTTATTCAGTTGTTGTTTTCCTTTTAGAAGTCATGTGGTGTCGAAGACTCGAAGTTAACTTACGCATGATTAATTCAGTTTCTAAAAGAAATCAAAATCAAACCATTTGCACCCACTTCATCAAGAAATTCCTCATATCCTAATTACAAGATCTGCCGCAGTAGTCCGTAAGAATTAAGTTTGGAATCTGTGTTGTATGAAATATAACCGGACAAAACACAATAAATTAATGTCGTTTCTGTGCAGAACACACTGTCTGAGATAACCTAGTTGATAAGCAATTGCAGCTAACTGGTCTTTTTTTGTTGGTCCAACAGAACATCACTTTGGATTTTTCTTCCATCCCCTTTCCCACGGAACAGAGGTTCAGTCACTATTCAGAAAACTCAAGATTGTGTTGTTATTTTCAAACAAGATCAATTTGAGATTTAGACTTACCATCCACCACTTATTGTGATTGCGATTGCAGGGAACAAGCTCTCTCTATAAATAGTTGCAATTCATTCACAGACAATCATTTACCTATTTCTCCACTTTACGCCTTCAAATAATCTCTCATTTATCGTCTTTCAAATTTACATCTGCTGTTAACTCCATTTAACATAAATCTCATATAGGTGAACAAATTAGTAGCAGTTGATTATCATAGTAAAATTATAGCACGTGAAAAAAATCTTGAAAGTTCTAAGGAAAAAATTATGAATGGAAATAATTTTATTATTTCATCAAGATTATAAAATAATATATATGAAGATTCTTAAATATAATCTCATAATTTTTACATCTCTTTCAAATTTTTAAAAGAGTTTTTACATAATTAAATATTTATATTAAATCTTTCTCGTATCTTAAGCCTTTAAATAATATAAATATTTATAATTTAAATATTTAATTAATAAATACTTATAATCATACTTTATCAAAAAAATTTAATTTAAATGAGAAGATAATTCATAATAAAATATTAATATTAATCTATAACTATTAAAATTTGTTTAAAAGTCAATGATAAAAGGATAAGAAAATAATTAGATAACATGTGTTCCACCATTTTTGTGTTACATGTTGGCTTGGAATCTTCACATCTCAATCCTCAAACTCTCAGCCGAAAGTATGCTAGATTTTTATAATAAAAATATAATATTTTTCTGAGATATATGAATTATTTTTTAAAAACAAAATTGTACTATGAACCTTTATTAGGAAATTTGGTTATTAAACTATTATTCACTCAAATATTCAATTCGAAACAAGCACTTCATTTGTGGTGTCTATCAATTATCACATCTTATTCTTAATCCATTTTTTTTGGAAAACAAAAAAGGGAATTACAGTGAGAATTTGATTGATGGAGTGGACTGCACAACCAGCTTTTCCCACCAAATTCCCATCTGATGGGTTGTGTTGGGAACAGTCTGTCTGTCCTGATGCTTCTACTCTATGATCTCCCCAGCAGCCTACGTGAGTTGTTGTGTAATATGACATCATCATATTTTCATTCTTACTTACATGTTTTAATAAAGAGAGGGTAACACAATTTTTATGATGTTGCCGAGTATAATTAGAACCTTCAGTTTTCGTGAATCCCTATTATTAAAATGAATGACCATGGCGTATTGTTATCAATAACAAGCATTTTTAAAACATTTTCTATAATAATATTCTATTTATATTCATTATTTATATTCATCTTTCATATTTTTTTCCTATTTATAATTACATTCCATCATAAATCTTTTTATACATATTTAAAATTTATTGTATAATTTAATACTATGCTAGGCCCACGTTTAAAAGTGAAATTATATTTTTGTACATGAATATACTCTCATAATTTTTTTTTGTCATGCAATCTTCTTAGATAAGGTTAAATACACTCATTTTCTTTATTTCTTATTTTTTTTATGAAAAGTAAATATATATTTAAAATAGAAAAAATAAATAGATATATAAAAGATAAATGTATATTTATAAAAAAAAGAATAAATATAAATATAATTATATTAAAGCTTAAAAAAAGATGTGAGTGCATTTTATAATGAAATAGCTTAAAAGCAAATATGTACAGTATTTTGCTTTCTTAAAACTAATATATAAATAAATCAAGACATGATAGGCATCTATATAAATAAGATATCTATATCACTCTTCTTTTGATATATATTTTATAAAGAATATATCTCATTCAAACATTTGCTAGGAAAAAATTTAATGAGAAAAAAAATCTCTATAAAAGAAAAAAAAGTACATCATTATTTTAACGAATAATTTGTCTCATTAAAATCATTGCAAATAAAAATTCAATGGAAAAATTGTTAACAAAAAAAGAGGGCAACATGAATTTAACTCCTTGTTGGACATGTTACTTAAGATCTCTAAGTAAAGTAATTTAATTTTATGAATTGATTTCTCAAATGTTGATATAAGAAGTGCCTTCGTGAGTAAATCTGATATATTATTGCTTGAACAAGTTTGCTGAACATTAATACCGCCATTTTTTTAAAGATCATGAATGAAAAGTTTTAGTAAAACGTGATTTGTTCTGACTCATTTGATGTAACCTTCTTTCAATTGAGCTATACAAGTTATATTGTCTTTATATAATTTCATTGGAATCTCTTTACTAGAGTCCAAATCACACACCTCTCAAATATGTTAAGTTATCAAACTTAACCAAACATATTTTTAACTTATCTCATGAATTATTATTATTTCTGCATGATTTGAAGAAATAACAGTTATAATTTGTTTTATCAAATGTCAAGATATAGCTATACCACTATATGTAAATAAATAACCAATTGATTGGATAAAAATTCTGTATTTATATACCCAATTAGTTCTGATCTAAACTCATATGAATAAAATAGTCTCATATTATTTATTCCTCAAAGATAACAAAATACATGTTTTATTCCATTCCAATGCTTTCTAACTAGAGAATAATTATATCTTACTAATAGACTTGTTGAAAAAGTTATATGAAGACCTATATTATTAGCAAAATAGTTAGTGTATTGATTACATTAAGATACATTACTTCAAGATAAATAAATTCTTTGTTAATATCATGAGGTCAAAAGGATCCTTATTGGCATCAACTAATTGAACAATCATTAGAGTACTCAATAAATGTGATTTATCCATATAAAAACATTTTATGATCTTTATGATGTAATTTGATTGATGAACAAATATTTTATCATTTAAATATTTGATCTACAGGCATAGACAAAACTTTGTTTTTTTTCAAGGTCTTTCACTTCAAACTCATTTTTCATGTACTCAACTTCCTTTGAAAGTTTTTCATGAGTTTTAATATTATTTAAATCATCAATATATATTGTAATTATAGCAAATTCATATTCAAATTTCTTTATAAAAACATCAAGGTGGATAAGATAATTTTTATATCTTTTTAACAAATATTTATTAAGATGATTGTGACACATTCGTATAAATAACTTTAATCCATACAAAGATTTTTATAATATAATTGAATATATTTGTCGATAATTCAAATTAATATGCTTTAGACATTTCAAATCCTTCATGAATTTTCATATAATGTCATTGTCGATTATTATGCACTTTATAGGATGTAACTAAATCTATTAGACATATATTAAGTTTTAATATATTGTTGGTAAAATTATATCCACCATATGCAAATATATGTTTTTTATATCCAATGACAATCTTTGTCAAAATCTTTGTACTACAAATCATATTTTATATTTATAACTTCAATTTTCTCATTTTCTTGGAGCAATTATACATTTATATTTGCGCAACTTGACACTTTTTAGACATTTCATTGGCTTAAGACCTTCTGGGTATTTCTTCACTTTGCAAGTAAATTTAAATTTTACATTTATGTCTAAATTGCATTTGCTTTTTTTTCTTTGACCAATAATTATACATTATTCTTTTCTAAATATAAATTAAAGATTCTCATTATCTTTCATAACATTAAGTATTATATTATATGAAAAATGTTGTTGAAAACTATTTCCTTTTTGGTTTCGATTTTTACATTAAAAACATAATCGATTGAGATATCTTTATTTCCATAAATTTTAGGTACCCGAACTTATTTCAAAAGCTTGCCACTAATTATATCTTAAAACTCTTCAGGAGTATTTGACTTTTTAATAAGGTTATTTTATTCATTTATTCATTTTCTTTTGAGGATTTTTGTATTTAGAACCGATAATTTTATTATGCTTCTGATATGTTTTAAACATATTTACTATATAATAAAGGATTGTCCAACTAAAACATCTATTTAGATTAGATCATTTGCAGATGATATATAATATTTATTTTCTCTTTAAGTCAATGATATAACGAGCAATTAATGTGTTATCGTTGATAAATCAATCATCTTTTAAACTTCAGGTTCATATTACTTTGTGTAAAAATTAAGATGATTGTATTATTTTTATAGTTGTAAATTTCTGCCCTTGATATTAAGAATACAAATTTCACACGATACTTATATTCTTAACTTTTTACAATTGCTTATCTTTGTGCATTATGATGAAATAATTATGTCACGCCCCAACCCTGGGCACGTGACCGGCGTAGAAGGTTATGCATAGGAAACCTTCTACAAGCCTATTTATGTAATGCACATGCAAACACGTGACCACTATTTAGTCAACTATGAGCATTTTACTTCTTGCTGAAAGTTCAGCAAAGTTTCTCCTATTTTTCGGACATCCAGGCATAAAGCCTACATAAAAATCAAAGGACAACACGCTTATCACAGCCTGTATAACAACATAAAATTATACAGTGGCCCAGACTATACAATAACAACCTATTGGGCATCCAGACAAAACATACAGAACATGCGCATGCAATCCTATCCAACCGCCAAGTCACATTACCATTTTACACCTTCAAATCTCCGCGGATAATGGTTTACAAAATGGAAAGGCCAGAAAGGCTTCTGACTTTGAAAAATATAGAAACAGAAAGAGTAAGTTTCTAAGAAACTCAGTGAGTAAACAATCCCAAGAATCACCCAAAAATTCCATTTGAAAATCATATTTGAAAATATAAATAAGTATAAATATAGCCGTGTAAATGTGCTTACCTGTTTTGCAATCATAATATCAATACACAGTTAAAAACTATAATTTAATAAGAAAGTTATGTAATGGAAAACATGATATTCAACAACATAGTAGTAAACAAGGGAGAAAACCGATAACTTTCTAAAATTTCATTGAAACTCAATATAGAAAATCACACAAGTGGATTTTCACAAGAATATATTCCGAAAGATAACCATTAGAATATAAGCATACTGATCGTCACAAGCCATCTAACACGTCTATCGGATGATCATGAACATTTATATTCATCCTTTTATTTCCCACCTTATCTACTCCTACCCGAGCGATTTCATATCCCTAAGTGCACTTGAGTACATACCCCTACATTTTCATCCTTATCCACTCCTGCCCTGGTGATTCACATATTCGAAGGGTTACCAATAAAATCTCATAATGTTTGTGGTGCTTCAAATTAGCATTTACAACACATTATATAGCAAGAAATTCATCAATGGGGTAAGCAATATTTATTAAAACATACACAAATCAGTTAATGCATTTTCATATCCAATCAAGTAGAAAAGTAGTGTCATCAATGT
>JANHAO010003674.1:0-25679 GCA_026873985.1 Saraca asoca | reverse complement strand
AAAATTTTTTGAAATTTCCCTTTCTTGGCTGCACCTAATCTAACATGGTATCAGAGCCTTACTTTGTGTTTGGAGGTTGTTTTGATCATGTGTGTGTTGAGGGATGCTCAAAATCTACTGCACTACTATTTTGTTTAACTGATATTCAATTATTGAATTATGCATTATATCTAATTAGTGACTACAATTTAATCTTTGTTATCCGATAACTATGCTCTAATAATTTTGTTTAAAGACCTCCACTATTGTAAAATAAACCAGAATTTAAATTAAAAGAGTATTTGTAAAAAAGGGAAAGATCATTATTTTTAGGATCAACAGTAAGTGGTTAGCAATGGCCATTTTATTGCAATAAAATTATGCTTTAGCAATAATTTTGTTATTGGATTGTTAAAACTAATTTTAGAAAATTAAATAAATAAGATTTATAATAAATTAAAATTAAATTGATCATTTTGATTGAATTTACATGCACCCATTGAATATTTATTAATGAATCAAAATGTTAAATTAACTTTTAGCAAATTAAATAATTAAATAAGATTTATAATAAATTAAGATTGTATCGATTATTTGAATGAATTTACATGTACCATTGAATATATATTAATGAAATAAACTATTAAAATTAATCATTAAAATAAATAATTAAATAAGATTTCTAATAAATTAAAATTAAATTGATTATTTAGAATGAATTTGGAAGCACCAATATTTGTAATGAAACAAATTCATTCACTTTGAAACTATTACAGCAAAATGCACCAAATTCTATGACACCTACCTGGCAACAAAATGCACTAAATTGTATAACAATTCAGTTATAACAAAATGCACCCATTAAAAGTGGCCTAAAACCAAAAGCAAATAGCACAAAAAGGAAGGTTTCCAGAAAGACAACTAAGGCCTATTTACATAATGTATGCTCTGCTAAATATCAAACACAATAGCATGAGAATTTAATGATGTCCACTTGCACTTTAGCCAACCATGTGCATAACATTATAGGACATTTTGGTGATGTTGTTCCTCATATATTCTTAAGATTGTTGAATTATGGAGATGTGATCCTTTGACTTTTGGACTTGTATAGGTCGGTTGAATTGGTTAGTTGAGCCATATGGGGTTCATTTTTAGCTTTTCCTTGCATGACATAGTGACCTATCAAACTAAAACCAAAACCTTTGCATCAATAGAGCACACCATGTGAAAAGATATAAACCTATTTTTTTTTCTTTCCACTAGAACCTTTTGAAGAAGAAGTTGCTTTCTTTCCAACCTGGTTGGACCCTTGTGATGCAGAGGATACAACAGATTGTTTGGAATCATGTGATACAATAGATGCTGCAACTTGGTTGGAATCATATGAAGTAATAAATGTAGCAACTTGGTTAGAACCATATGATATAATAATTAGATGTGAGGTAGCAGTTGGAATAGAGGCTTGTGAAGTAGTAGGTGGCATGAAAGCTTGCAAACAACCTTAAATTTCTATAACAAAATATAGACACGATAAGGTAATAATGTAAAAACATCAATAGTGATAAAAGTATGTAAAGACATGATCTTTTCTTTGTTCTTAGAAATTGGTTCACCTTTGCAAATCCTACAGTTATGTCCATCATTGCCACATTTGCTATAAGTTGGAACAAATCTCATCTTTATCTTGGTGAGATCCTGGGACTTAATCTCATTCTCAACAAGATCTTTGTTCTTCTATTTTTTTAGCCTACCAAAAGGCATTTTTATAACTAAAGATAAGATTCACTCCCTTGAACTTGGTGGCCATAAATTAAGTCCATTTAGGGGCCAGATTAGGGGTTCATAAACCTTAAGAAATGTCTTATTTATCCTAAAAGAATGGACAGAGTATTATGGTTTGCAATTTTTTCATCTAAATGCTGATACAACATGTTCACATAGAACACCTGTAAGATCCCACACCCTACAGAAGCAATGCCTTTCTTTCAAATCTATTACAAATTTGTCAGGTTTGTATTCAACCTTAAATTTAGATTTTTCCTTATCACTCATCTATGTTGGAGTCCATCTTTCACTTTTCTTCTTTGCTTCTTTCAAAAGATTTGGGGTCGTTATTAATCATTTGAGATAGTATTTCAATATGTATATATATGTTTATCTTTGATACTTTCTCTCTTTAACCTTAGGACAAAGTGGTCCAACTTTGTTGGCAATCAATTTTCTCCTTGTTTTGTGTTTGCTAACTATGTATAGCCTAATTACTACTAATGAAGAAATGATTAGTTTACTTTTACAATGCAAAATCTTTGCATTAAACTGCTCACACATATTGTTTGTCAATTCTTGGTTCTTTGTATGAGTCATGAATACTACTTTGGTCCACACTTTTAGTTGAATCTTGGCCAAATATTCTCATACCTTATCATTGAATCTTTTCAAATTCTCCATTTGTGCATTGAACTCTATTATAGTTATGGCCTTAACACATCCCCATATATGATTCCCAAGTTCTTTTCCTTTAAATTTTTTAATATAATTGATAAATAACAAAACCTATGTTTTACCTCCAGTAGAAGCTCAAAGTTGGAATAAGACCCTATTATTTTAAAATAATTAGTTTAACTATAAAATTGTAACGAGTTAGCAGCATGAAAAATAATAAAAAAATCAATATACAAAGTAGTTAATATAAATCATATTATATAAAAGGTTTAAAAGTAAATCAATATTCAAAGTTAGTAATACTTTTCCATTGATCACTTATAAAACTAAATTGTTTACTTAGCAAGCCAACAAAGTCTTCTAATAGCCTTGTTAAGAACTAAGACCAAATGTTTTTACTCTCTAGACCAGTAATGGCAATACCAATGGGATATGTTAAAATACCTTTATATAATATACAAAATATATTTATAGAATAGAAATTTCATAATTCTCTAAAGATTGTTCACACATATTCTGTTGGTTAAACAAAGGATTTAAATATATCTTTTGTGAATTAAAGAAAACTTTAATTAGAGAAACTTCATAAGTTTTTATTGTATTGTATTTCCACTAGCCACAAACTTAGCACAAGTGTCTTTTATAAATTATAATACTAAATTTTACAATGTAAAGTCCTCCAAAGCTCACACGCACACATTCTCTATCTTGAACCTTTTTCAATATTATTTTTGAAGGTAGAAAAGGAATGAATAAACTTATGTTCTATGTTTACTATAATCTTATCCTTTTATAGTAAAAGAGAGTGACTTACAAAGTTTCTTAATATAACAGATTCAAAGTCTCAATATTAAGTAATTCATAATTACTTAACAAGGTAATCATCCACTACACTAAAAGTGCCTTTTAGTGGCAATCACATAAATGCCACTAATTAATTTAATACGCTTATTCTCTACATGTAATATGATTTTGCTATTATAATTGTAATTTTTAATGGCAATTAATCTTAATTACCTTAAAATACTCTGATCAATTATTTTGGGAACATGATTTTTTCTTTATTTTCCCTTTTTTTTTTGCAAAGCCATACATATATCTCTCTTAAAAATTGATTTGTGTTTTTACAAATATCTTTTCTAAAAATTGGTTTTACCTTACTTGACAACCAACATCCTTAACAGAGCTTTGGCATTGTCATTGAGGTTTGAGGTAAATCTCCAATTTTCTCCTTCTTTTTCTATCTTTGAATTTTTATTTTTTTTTTGCAAAACTTTGATTTATTTCTCTATACCTTAGATGAAAAGAAAAGAATTCTTTAGGTTTCTTCTCCAATACTATAGGATAGGAATTGTTTCCAAACTTGAAGTAAAGGGGTGGCATTATTTAAGTATGTTTTTGATTACTCATTCTTTAAATTTCTCTTTACTCAAATTATTACAATGATATAGCTCTTTTTAGTTTGATTTTGGTTGCTATTAGTTTCTCAATATTTTCATTGAACTTGATTTATAATAGGGGTTTTGTTTTTTATCATGGTTTCTCAATGTTACGTTCCAAATAAAATTTTATTTGTCCCCTATCGGCTTTACATACTTTACAATTTTATTTAAACTTTATGGTGTATTAATGTTAGATGTGTTGTGAAAGCTGCAAGTATGAAGATATTCCATAAAGCACTAAAGATGCTTTCCTATTACACTTTTCTTAAATAAGACTTATGATGAATATTGGAAATTGTGTACAAATAGTTAATGTTTGATTAAGAGAACTTGACACCCTCCCACAATATACCTTGGCTGCATCATAAACTCCAAAAAATAAGCCTTGTGAGTGTAATTCTCTTGCTTAACTATATCTACATAACATAAGCTTTAAAGTCAAACCTATAAAACAATCTACCTTCATTTGTGTTATTTTGAATTGTAATTATATATTTATCTGGTAATGAAAGGAAGTAAGTTATGCATTTCCTAAAAGCCTATTTGGCTTGTGGAGTAGTTTAAGAAATGTAAAGTTAGTAAAAAATCCAAAATAAGAAAAGCAAAGTAGTTCAGTCATGGTTTGATGTCATTTGATTAGGTGATTTCTTCTACAGGTTGGATATTGCATTTACATGCAAGTATATCAGTAGTTAATTCTTTACTTGATTCAACTTTTTAAGAATAGCAATATTTGTTTCAATAATATGTTGACCATGAAGTAAATTATCATAAAACTATCCAAAATACAAGACAAAATAACTTTCATTTGTCGCTATATGTTTACATGATCCAAAATACAAAAAAGCAATCCCTAAATAAGTACTAGCCTATGGTGTCGTGTGGTGTAAAAATTATAAAAATTTGTCTAATAAGTAGTTGAGAACTAAAAGTTGTACTTCTATAAGCTTTTGGATTCTTATAAATTATTCTTGAAAATTTATAACAGAAATAATAATTAAATCTTTGTAAAAGTGTTTTTTAAATATGTTTTATTTCCATTTGTATTTAGGTTCAAATATTTACTTTTCATGCTCTAGATGATGGGCAAATAGATTTATTGTAAAATATTATCAGTATATTTGATGAAAGAAACTTAAATCTAGACTTGGAAATATGGATGTGACTTAGATGGCATATAAGTTTAGATTAATTAGCATTATTGATGGAAATGTCATCTCAATATGAAAAAACTTTATCTATAGGAGCAACATGATACATTTTATGGTTTTCAAATCTTTATGATTATGCAATGCATAATTTTGTTCATGCTAATATGATTTTAAGTTCATGTTGTTTTATCGTAATGATATTTAGAAATAAATTTTGCACATTTCATTTTGCTCTTGTTTATTTATCTTTTCTATAGTTTGGCAAATCATTTTTGTTTGGATATTGTCAATTTATATATTATCACTTGTTATATTATAAAACCAACTTTAAATGAAGTCTTTTTTTGCTTGAGTGATTTAATTTTGTTTTTGTGTAAACATTAATGAAAGAAAAGTTAAACAATATTGAAACTTCCAATGAACAACATTTTGGAAGCGTTGCTTGGGACAAAGATGTATACTCTCAAGTTCTTAAGGTTGAAAGAGGTGGCCGTGTATGAGGTTTGGGACTTGATTCAACTCCTATTTCACTTTAAGGTAGAAAGTCTTACAAGAAAAGTATAAGAATAAATAATTTATCTCATGATACAATCCAAAAATTAGAAGAAGAAATGAAAGATTTGAAGAAAAAGCATGAAGAAGAAATGAAAAAAATGAAAAAGAATGAAAAAGAATCAAGAAAAATTGCTTGGTGGAGTAGCATTCATGAGACCAGTTATGAATAAGTTTATTCCTACAAAATTAGTTAAGCCTTAAAACTCTAACAAAAGCTCAGATGGACAAGTTTATTCTTTGACATTTAATCCTTTGAACTTGTAGAAGTTGATCAATTTTGAAGCTATTTTTAATTTGCAAAGCATCTTATCATAGGTTCCTAATGGTAATAGTGGTCACAAAGGAATAGAAATATTACAAGCCAAGTCTCCAAGTCATTCTTCTGAATATCCATCTAACTACCAATCATGATAACTTACACAGTGTATATATACATGATTGTCTCTCATAAGTGAACGTTCCCTGTTTTTGTGTGTTAGCAAACTAATAAAAAATATAATCTCCTTTGAACAAGTTGTTTGGGCCAATAAATTGTTTACATTCTACATTCAAGAAAAGTCATACTTATATTTACATGATAAATTTTAAAGTTAATTCTTTATAACTTAGAATTAATTAGCTAGTCAACCATTTATTCTTGTTGGAACCATTTGAAAATTAGAATTAGAAAAATGTTGAAATGTTGATTTGGGGGATATAGTTATCAAATAACTTCTTGTGATAATGCGGTCACTATTGCAACCTTTTGATAGGGGGTTTATTTTTTGTTTTTCCATTGAATCTTAAATAAAAAAGTAGACTATTAAATACAATATGTTAGCTAGTATTTATTTTTCCTTTTTATTTTCTAACTGCACCTAATTTATTTTTTTAGGTCATACTTATTCACAAGAATTCAAGACAAGATGAATGGTCAAGAATTGAAGATTTTTTATGTTATGTATTAGTTGACTAAAAAAATATTTTTTGCTATTTAAAATATTTTATTGACATGGATGAATGTAGGTGACTGAATTAATGGAACACTTTTCTTTTTACTATTAAATTAAGATGTTGAAATACTATACAAAAATTATGTTCTTGAGATTTTAATAAAATTTCATATAATTTCGTAACATTCAATTATTTTCTATTACCAAGATCTTTATATTAAAACTAAAATTGAATACCATATAATAATGAAATATTTAATAATAGTGGCAATCAAAATTTTCAATAAAAAATTAATGCATCTAACATTTAATGGCAGTTGTTAGTTGCCAGAATAAATAGAGTAAATAATTAGTGACAATAATATTTGATTGTAAATAATGGATAATAGGTTCATGATCCTTAAGAATTAGAGGCAATAGTATTTTCCACTAAATATTGCCATTATTTGTCTAACTTTTTAGTGGCAATTATTAAAGGTTTTATTGGCAATCATTGTAATTGCTATTATAGCCTTTGCTAACACAATGATCAACGGCAATTAATTGATTGCTGGTAAAACAAATAACGATAATTTTTATCACTGTTAAAAGGCTTTTTAATTATCTATAAAAGGTAATGTCAATGTAATGATTTAGTTAATAACTATTACCAACATGTATCTAATTCATGTAATCTAAATAAATAATTTTATTTATTTATTTATTGGCTTTATAGGGTGAACAAATCTTTCAATCTCCCATTTGCACTTAAAGCCAATATCATATTGATGGTTTAAAGAGTAGATGTGTTGCATGAGACCTTTTGAGATCTCTATATATCTCTAATAGTTTGTTCTCATCAAACTAATGATTGCAATTATATTAAAAAACAAATCTTGCCCAAAGATTAGAGATTTGTGTGAGATATGTAATTTACATATTCATCTTTTTACGAATTAACATTTCATATAAGCTTATAAGTTTAGACTATGCATACCTTTATGCACCCAAACTTATATGTGTGCTATTTAGCACATGATTCTCAAAACAATTTACCAGCCTAGTTTGAATTAGTGTTTACTAACACAATATTGAATATTCTCTCTTACATTAAGAGTGGTAAATTCTATCTTGGATATTCACTAAGTCTCCATGTGTCATTCATAAAACCCAGCATATCCATATATAGCCCGCTATTAGACATCAACAATTAATAGGTCAAAGCAATATAAAATCTAATATAAAACTAAGTAATACCCTCAAATCAAAGGACTTTTTATAACATGAAAAAAAATTAAAGTCTAAGGTATTTCCATAATGGTCCTATTCAATGTTTACATATAAACACTCACATGTTTATCAAGAGTCTTTATCCTAATGACACTTCATTTTATCACATATAGTAGTAAATCATGTGACAACCTTTTAAAACACATTGCCCATTTTCATTTAAGATTATAAACACTTTAAGACTACAAAGAATTTCTCAAAATTCCATAAATATAGTCTATAGACAAATAGTCTATACTATCAAATACCCATCATAACATTTCCAACTAAAAGTTCCATTATTTAAGAGAAAAACATATCTAGATGTAGACTTTCTATCATCAGGATTTGTTTGAAAATCAGAATTAGTGTATCCATCAACCCTTAATGGCCCACCACCATAAACTAAATAATAATGTTTAGTTTTTCTTAAATACTTGAGAATATTATTTACTGTTGCATAATGTTCTTTTTTTGGATTAGATTGAAATCTACTAACAATACTTAATGCATGAGTAATATATGGTCTAATACATAACATGACATACATTAAGCTTTCCACAGTTGAAGCATATGGGCACTTCTTCATCCTTTCTAACTCTTCATGTGTTTTTTTGGCATATTTGTTTAGAAAGTATAATTCCATGTTTAAAAGGTAACAAACCTTTCTTCGAATCTTGCATGTTGAACTTAATCAGAATGTTATCAATGTAAGTAGATTGGGATAAGCCCAACAGTTTATTAGCCCAATCCCTATAAAGCTTAAGACCCAGAACATATGATGTCATACCTAAATCCTTCATAGAGAATTCAGTCGATAACTTAAATTTTATTGTTGATAATATTCCTATATCATTCCTAGTGAGAAAAATGTCATCAATATATAAAACAAGAAAAATAATGGCATTCCCTTGTATGTTCTCATAAACACAAGGTTTATCAGAATTTTGAGCAAAGCCAAACTTTTGTACTATTTTATTAAATTTGATATTCCGACTCTGAGTAGCTTACCTAAGGCCATAAATGAATTTATTAAGTTTTCATACTTTGCTTTCTTGACCTTTGGATATAAATCTTTTAGGTTGGTCCATATAAATATCTTCTTTAAGATATCCATTTAAGAAAGTTGGCTTTACATCCATTTGCTAGATTTCATAATCAAAATATGCTATTATAGCTAATAAGATCCTAATGAACTTAAGCATTGTAACTGGTGAAAAGGTTTTTTCATAATCAATTCCTCCATTTTGATTATAATCTTTTGTAACTAATCTTGCTTTATAGGTCACTATCTTTCCATTTGCTTCATATTTTCTCTTATAAATCCATTTACAACTAATTGTTTTAATCTTATTAGGTATGTCTACAAGGTCCAAAACTTCATTGGAATATATAGAGTCCATTTCATATCTCATAACTTTAATCTATATCTCTTTATCATCATCTAACATGGCATTTTTAAAAGAGTATGGATCTTCCTCATTTTCTTCTGAAGTTATTAGAAAATTTTCATTTAGAAGATTAAGTTTAATTGGAGGATGAACATTTCTATTACTCTTACAAGTTAGAATAAGAAGCTTATCAGTTTAAGAAATATTTTCCTTTATGAGTGCCTTAATAGGAATTTATTTCATAAGATTCTCCTTTTGTTCTTCAAGAATAACCTTATTATTCATGGAATGCCTGAATGTAAATTCTTCTTCTAAAAATATTGCATTACAACTTATAAAAACTTTCTACTCATTGGGATTATAAAAATAATACCTAATTATCTCTTAAGGATAACCAACAAATAAACATCTGTTAATTTTTCATTCCAACTTGTCCACACTTTGTTTCCTTAGCATGTGTTGGACAACCCCACATCTTCAAGTGTCTTATACTTGGTTTCTTGTCACTCCATAATTTTTATGGATTATTTGAAACTGAATTGCTTGGAACTTTATTTAATAAATAAATAATTGTCTCCAAAGTATAACCCCAAAAGGATAGTGGTAAATCCATTATACTGATCATAAATCATATCATATCTAATAATTTACGATTTCTTCTTTTAGAAATACCGTTATGTTATGGTGTTCTTGGAGGTGTGAGTTCGAATAAAATTCCATTATCCTTTAGATAGCAATGAAATTTATCAAAGAGATATTCTTCTCTTTTATCAGATCGAAGACATTTTATACATCTACCATTTTGTTTTTCAACTTTAGGGTGAAACACTTTAAACTTCTCAAAAGGTTTTGATTTATATTTTATAAGATAGATGTATCCACATCTTTAAAAGTTATCAATAAAGGATATCAAATAAACAAAACCATCTCTTGCTACATGATATATTAGACCACATACATTACTATGTATTAAGCCTAATGTATCTTTGTGTCTAATGCCTTTTCAAGTAAAAAGTAGTTTAGTCATTTCGCCTTGAATACAAGACTCACAAGTTGGAAAAAATTATAATTTTAGGAAATTTAAAGGACCATCCTTTACTAGCCTATTAATTCTTTCCCAATTAATATGACCTAAATGTAAATGCCATAGATAAGTGGGAGAAATATCATCTTGTTTCCTTGTCAAAGAGTTCTTAACACTTGAAGAACTACTTTCATCATATGTAAAAGTATCACAAGTTAAGGGAAGGAAATATAAACCATGTTGTTCAAATCTATTTGCCACAAATTTATTATGCAACCTTATTATAATTTTATTATAAGAAAATAAGAAAATGTATCCATTTTCTACTAACTTAGAAATCAAATTTCTCCTTATTTATGGCACATAAAGACAATTTTTTAAGTTGAAAACACCTTTTCCTTGTAATATGTGATGATAAGTTCCAATGGAAACTGCTACAACACTTGTTTTAGTTCCCATCACTATCATTACCTCATTTTTACTCGATTTTCTATTTTTTTGAAACCCCTGCAATGTATTACAAGCATAAAAAGTTGCTCTTGTGCCAATACACCAATAATTAATAGAATTCACTAACAAATTGATTTATATGATGAATATATTAGATATACCTTCATAAGGTTTTCCATTTTTCAAATAAACAAGGTACTGGTAAAAATTCCTTTCCTATTGTCCTTTTTTCTTGCAGTAATGACATTCATCATTAGATTTATCTTTCTTTCTATTCTTATTGAAGCTTTTTCATGTACTTACAAACTTTCTTTTCTTGGGCTTAGAAGACAATCCTTTTTCAGAAGTCATAACAACTAGTTCATCCTTCTTAATCAAATTTTCTGCCCTTTACAACATATTGTGGAGCTCAGGAAAAGTTACAATCATGTTGAAATTACGTACAAATTAATTAAAGGATTTAGGCAATGAAGATAAGATCATATCTATCTTTGAATTATTATCAATTTCAATACCAAGAGTATCTAATCATTTTCATTACATGAACATGAATTGGAGTGTCTTTATTCATCTTGGTGGTCATAAGTTCTTTAATGGTGATTTGTCTAGCAAAATGATTATGCTGCCCAAACACTGCCTTTAAGCTTGCTATGATCTCTTTTGCAAAATTTAATGATTCATGCTACTTCCGAGGCCCATTTTCAAATGATGCTAATATATAGTATTTAGCCATGGAATCATTTTTTTCCAAGGTTTTTAAGCCTTATGATCAGCCTCAAGATCATTATCTTCTGGTACAGTAGGTGTGCCTTCATAAAAACATACACCAATTTTTTTTTTTTTTAGCCATGAGGACAATTCTTAAATTTCTCTTCCAATCAAAATAATTGAGCTTTTTAAATGATTTTTTTCCAAAATCTTTGCTAAAAGACTGTAACTTGTTACAAGATAGAAATAAACAAGTACATAATTTCACAATAAACCATCAAATAAGGATTTTTTTTAAATTCAATAATAATGCTCATTCATTATAAGTTTGATAATTCCCTTAAATAAATATATAACTATTATGAATTTCAAATGAGCAATAGATACTTTGTTAAGTATTTTAATAGAATCATCTAAGAATTTATTAAGCACCTAAGCAAATGAGATACATATATCAATTTCATATAAATGGAATCCCGCCATAATTTGGCCTTTAATAAAATATACATGCCATTGATTTTATAATTGATATATTTTTATTAGTAAGGTATAATCCCATTGTTTAAACATGTTATGTGTATTGTGAGTAACATTCCATTTTAGTTAATGCTCTCACTAGTCATAACATGCCTATTATCTCCACAAAATATATTATAATATTAGTTCAAAATAAGGTTTAACATTTTAGTGTCAACAATATTTGCAAAACTATTATTATAATATACTAAGAATGGAAGGTTTTTAAAAAATTATTTTCTTAAGATGAATTTCTATCTTCTATACCTTATATTATTATTATTATTAAATTAAGGAAACATTTTGATCTTTATCAACTATGAACATTTCATAATTAAGTGTCAATGACAAAATATATCACATATATATTTCCTTATGAAGACAAGGACAATTCATGCCAAAAAAAACTTATGGTATCATAAACAACTTTATATGCAGAAGCTTAAACATATCAAACTATTAAAATAGAAAACCAATTTAAATATACGTGTTAGGTTCTAATAACAATGTTAGAATACCTTTCTATAATATATAAAATATATTTATAAAGTAGAAATTTCATAATTCTCTAAAGATTGTTCACACATATTCTGTTAGTTAAACAAAGGATTTAGATATTCCTATAGAGAAAACTTTAACTAGAGAAACTTCATAAGTTTTTGTTGTATTGTACTCCCATTAGCCACAAACTTAGCACAATTGTCCTTTAGAAATTATCACACTAGACTTCACAAATGCAAAGTTCTCCAAAGCTCACACGCACACCTCCCCTATCTTGAGCCCTTTCAATCTTATTTTTGAAGGTAAAGAAAGGAATGAAAAAACTTATGTTCTAGTTCTCTCATAATCTCATTCTTTTATAGTAAAAGAGAGTGATTTATAAAATCTCTTAATATGATAGACTCAAAGTCTCAATGTCAAATAGATTCATGATTACTTAACTAAGTAATTATCTAGTCAATACATGAACCAATTTAATAACTATTATACATGAATTTATTATTTAGAGTCTCTTTTAGCAATATATATCCAATACATATAATTTAAATAAATAACTTCATTTATTTGTTTATTTATTGGCTTTATAGGGCATACAAGTCTTTCAATAAAAACCATTGCCACCATCTTGACCTATTACATGCAACAAGCAACCCCTATAATGTCCTTTAAGATGGCAGCCATCAAGTCCTATCAATAGTCTACAATCATTAACAAACCCCTTTGCTAGAGCCTTCAAACAAATATACAACCTATTGAACTTAGGAGGATCTTTTAGAGACATTCTGTCCACTGTAAGTTGAATAGTTGATCCTAGGTTCTGAAGCCTTAACTCCTTAAAGTAGTTGCATAACTTCCTATATTGCTCTCTTTCATCATGTTTCATTAAAGATCTAGCCTTCTCTTGTGCTCTGTATGCCTTAGCATTAAGCACTATCAAGTTATAATAAAGCTTGAGATGATTGTGGATGTCAAATGTGGTTGGCCTTAAATTGGTCCTCAAAAAATCAACTTGCACATTGGCAAGCCGCTTTGAATTTGCTTATTGTACCCTTGAAGTCCTGCAGCATGTGTATACATCATTAAATGTCTTGATTTGGTAGCTTTATATGTCTTTTAACTAAAAATAAAGTAGCTTTTATGAACAAGGTTCAAGGCAAACAACCTTGCATCTGACCTTGTCTTTTTTTTTTTTTTGTAATTTTATTACTTTTCCTTCATATACTATATAATCTTTAACAACTTTCTTGAATAAATTTAGATTGGGAAAGACCATGTTCAATTTGAAGTTAACTTAAATTTTTTTCATTAGATTGGAGAAATTTATCTATTCTTATTTTTGGTTGCCTCATTTCATCTCCATCTTCATTTTCTTCTTCAGACTTGTCTATCATGCACATTTCTTTAAAATTATAGTTGTAGGCTTCCTCTCCATTTTCAAGTTCTTTATTTTCTACTACAATTGATTCTTCAACTTAAGTAGGCTTTTTCCTCACAAATAGCTTTTTAGGAAGTTGTTTCTTAGTTGACTTCTTCTTGGATGCACAAGATGTATTACCTTCCTTGTGTATGGCTTCGGTGTATTTCACAAATAGGATATCATCATCCTCTGAGTTATCCCTAACATTATATTTAAAGGGCTTATCTTTAGCTAAATTATAATCATTTGAGCTACTTTCATCATTATCATATCCATTTTCATATTTCTTAGCTGGTTCCCCTGTCTTGTTAGTCTACTATAGTAGTAGTTATAGCTTCAAAATCTGCAAAATCAATAGCATTTATATTTACATCTCCCACATCTTCTTCTATGCTAACTTCCTTTATATTGCCCCTATTTGTGTTACTTATTAGTCCTTCATTACATTCCATAACATCAGGCTGGTAAATAACATGTTTTATGAATAATTCAAGTTCACCATGCCCATTAATAGCTTTAATCAGGCATAAGTAATGTGGATCACTTTTTAAGTCCCTTAACCATTCATTTAGTGGCATACCAAGTATGAGGTAAATACCCCTACTGAATTATGTGTATCCAGGTGCTGCCAACAACTTCCAGATAACTAGAAGAGACAATATATCTAGGTCACAATAATCATAATATTACTTTTCCCCTCCTACATACTTTAAGCTATGATTTTTTTTCAAAATGCCCTTCATGATTAACAACTAATATAAACCCTTCAAGCATTCTGCACAACCAACATTAAAATACTCAGTTCAACCTTCAATTTTTGATGTGTCCACTGATTCCATTCTGGGAAATCAAAGTAAGCAAACTAAACCTACTTATCATAATCTCTAACTCATAAATTATAGACCCAAAACCTTTAAATTGGATCATTTAATTTGGATTATGTTGCCTATACATTTATGATTTTTTTTTCATTAAGATGACATTAGTATAGATAATTGATATTACCTTTTAATATGTCATTTTAGCTTTAACTTAGGAGATAACCTACCTATCAAAGTAAGCAAACTAAACCTACCTATCATAATCCCTTACTCATAAATTACAGACCTAAAACCCATAAATACAAAAATCTATAATTTGCTAACCCATAAACACAAGTTTGTTATTTACACTTGCAACAGAAAATTGTTAAATAATAAACCAAAATAGCTGAGATAAATATTTGTTAAATGGTAGAGCACAATTGTAGCAGAAAACCAAAGTTAAGATAAAACATACCAATAAATATCAAGCTGTTAAATTGTAAACTATAGTTAGGAGAATTTAAATTAGCAAGTTCAACCAGCATTTTATGTATTCATCTTCTCCAAAGAAATGCCTTCAGGGCTTTATAATCTCAAACTAAAATAATTTTTTGCAAATTAAAGTTCATTAGAATCATTTAGCAAAGAAAGAACTTAAACAGAAGTGAAGGGCCAATCCAAAGGACGTCGTTTGGTCAAGCTACAAACACTTAAACGATATCATTTTAACAAGTATGACTTTAGGCTTTACTAGGCCAAACCAAGCCATACAAGCTTCTGGGAGAAAGTTAGGCACCACATCAGCTTTTCATTAATGCTCCCAATGAATTGCTAAGTGAAGGACAAAATTGGACAATTTAACATTTATTGGGGTTACAATTTATAAAGAACATTTAACAGGGACAACATTGAGAAAATTTTGATATCATAGTGACAGAAATGGGTGTTTACTCTTTAGATTTTTCATGATCACCTTTTTTTTGTTGTAAATTTTTTTTGCATGTTTTATTCCCTCAATAACAAAAGAATCTTCTACCTATAAATCTTTTCACTCTTGCTTCATTTCTACAAAAAAAATTCTTATTTTCTCCTATCTTAGAATTATGGGGAATGCTTTTATAGGTAAAAAATTATAGAACTTTTTGTTTCTTATGACTATTTATTTTTTTAATTTCTATTTAAATTTGTGTCACATTTATACAATTGCTTGATATTTATTTTTGCGATAATTTTACTTTTATTCGAGTATAAGTTAACAAAAGTGTGTGTATATATATATATATATATATATATATATATTAGGAGATCCAAATGGTCAATCTTTCCTTTTCTACATTAAAGTCAATTTTTTACATTGGTTTGTATTTATAGAAATGATTGGATTTTTTAAAAAGTTTCAATGAATAATATGACACAAGAGAAAATTTCTGTTGATGTGATATTTTATGATGATGAAGACAATTCACAAATTAGAAAAAAGGATATTAGATTTTAATTGAAATATTCAGTTGCAAATTTAATATAGGCAAAAAGATAATATAGTTAAAATATTTTTCTATTCATTTTTAAATTTTGATATACAATGTATTTAACTATTATTTAAATAGTATATTTTAATTAATATGTTCATGCAATGATGCTTTATAATTATAGTTTATTTTCTCCTATTTTTATATGATTCAAAGTTAAAAGAGTCTTATCAAACAAAATTTATAGAAGGACTAATTTATAACTAATTTTAAACCAAATTGAGTTTGATTTTAAATTAGTTCAAAGTTGTTTGGTTAAATAAAACTGGTTTTAAATTTAACTATTTAGAATTAGTTCTAGAATTTGACAAAAACTCTCTATTTAAATGAACTCTTTATACCTTACACAAGAAATAGATATAGGAAAAAGAAAATACTTGAAACTAAATGATAGTTGAAACCTAATTAGAGTACCTAAAAAATGAAAAACACTAGAGAAAAAAAACAAAGATAAAGAAAACAATGACTAAGTGGTAAATAAACACCCAAAGAAATCAGGTGGTTGGCCAAGCTTTGCTATCTCCTCTCAAAAGTGCTCGTGCTTGTGGAAAAACCTCTTCAATGGAAACTTTCCCTTCTTAAGATAGGTTGTCTTGAAGCTTTTATGGCAAATATTCATTCCCTTCCAATAAGTTTTTTACATGCAATCTTTTGAAGATATCAAATGATCTATTTGAATTGTTATGGATTTAATTTCTTCTAACTCTATTTGATTTTTTGCTTTATGTCCATATTGCATCAAAACTTGTTCTTCATCATGGTTCTATGGGTCAAAAGAGATTGCATTAACACAATATTTGTAGACTTTAATTTGAATGGGAGAATACACTCAATTTAAACTGGAGTATGAGATGGTAGTCTTACTAGTCGGTAAGCCACAAGAAGGGGGCTAAACTTGACTACCACTAATAAAGGGTCCTTGAGAACTTTTAAAATAAAAAGGATAGCTTTGAATATTGGCTTTTATGTTTGTGTTTGAGCAAGGTCTTAGACAATGAGAAAGGAAGTGTCTTACCTGACCACAACCATTACAAAATTTAGTAATTTGTTCATTCTTAAACTGTATTAGTTAGGTATTACTTGTCTTTGTAGGCATGAAATCTCCAAAATAATCATTAGAAATAAATTTACTTAGCATTTCACTAGTGGGTTAACAATTGCCTTGATTTTAAACAACTATTAGAGGTTATATCTAACTATAGAACTCTGAATTTTGTTATTTCAAATTTTATAGCTCTAATTCTAAAAGACTTATCCAAGAATTCATACCTTCAGTATATTTTGCTAAGTTTTCATTATTGAACTTAAGTTCTTGAATCTTAGCTTCTAATTCAATGATCCTTGAAGATGCAATTTGATATTTATGGAAATCATTAACTGGAGAAACTCAATAATGATATAGTTAAGAAAAGACTGACGTAATAACACTCAGAAACAAAGATTGACTAAATTGAGTATCCTCATCACAAGTTAATTGTGAAGTGAATTCCTCAACACATTCACCTTCTAATCTTTCTAATTCTACTACAAAAGCCAACTACACACGTTCTAGATTAGTAAAAGACAATTGCTTATAGTTAGGGACATTTAAATTTCTTTTCCTTTTGTAACTGGATATCCTCATCAATCTTAGGATTACAAGGTGAAGATAAGAATCATTTTCTTAGATCCAAATGATCCATTGTCAGAAAACACTCTCAGTAATCAAACTAAGCTCTATTATAGCAATAAACAAACCATCAAGCTGAAATTACTTATATACAGGACAAAGTTAAAATACAACCAGTGAAACCATCAAATAAATGACAACAACCTTGCATGACTATAGATAATAAGATGAAAAAGCAAAAAAGAGTACCTCTAAACGCAATCTAATGGCACTATGATATGACAAAAATGAAGACATAATCTAACCTTGCACAACAAACTTGTAGATGAGGAATAACATACCAAAAGATAGATTTTTACATCGATAATGATAGATATAATCAAAATTAGGTCAGAGACAAGATAAAAAAAAAGTTACTCCCTAATTAGGAAGAAGTTCATGGACGGTCACTACATAAGAAATCGGTGGAAGAAATTGCTGTTAGTGAGGGTTTTGCAAAGATTTTTGCTTTCACCACTTGTAATTTTAGGTTGACAATATATATGTAGTTATTTAAATGAACTTAATAATACATGAATCTACTTTGAACCTTATTAATTTACTTCTTTAAAAAAATTATTAATTTATTCCTTCAAATATTTAATGATATTCAATTAAGTGTTTTAAAAAATTTTAGTATCAGTCTAGTTTTCAATTTACTTGATTATGTACAATTGTTGTTGCCAATATTTTATTATAAGTATTAATGAATTTTTTATTACAATAATTGAATTTTTAGGGCAAAATATATGAATAAATTGACATTACAATATTACATATCATCAAATTTATTATTCTATTAGATTTTTTTAAGAGTTTAAATGGTAGACTAGTAGAAGGTTTTTTTTCTCCCTTTTGGTAACAATAACGTAGGAATTTAATTAAATATTTTAGAGATAATATTGATTTTAAAATTTTTTAAGGGACCAAACTGATAGAAATTAAAGTAGTAAAGAACTAATCCTTTGAATTGACTTATCTGGTAAAGTTTATTGTCTTCGATCACCTATATCCTAGATTTGAATATCAAGGGGTTAGGCAATTTGTAAGTACTACTATAAGTCCTCCAAGAGATTGATGGCATACCCTAAGGAGGAGCAACTTATCTTACTCTAAACTTTACTAAAATAGATGTAGTGTTTTAAAAATTGAACTACACTAGATGGTCCGACCACTAACTGAGTTAATCTAAAAATCCATTTTAGTGGTTGAACTAATCCAAACTAGTATTAACTAGAAAATCAATCTAATTTTCAAAAATTGATCTTTTTTTTTTTGCTTTTAGAGTTATTTTGTTTTTAGGTTGGGTTAGTTAGTAAGTATAAATGTAACTAAAAACTAATAAAAAAAAATTTAATATTTAATTGACTAAAAACTCACTAGTTTGCTTTATTTCTTTTAGTTTTAAATTTTTTATATAAAATATAAGCTAATATTTATAGTGTAAGCTAGTTATTATTTAATTTTTTTAATAAATTTATATAAATATCTATTTATGACATCATCTGGCTCGACTATTTGTTTAATTGGTTAGACCAATTGAATCATGACCTAATAATTTTTTTGGTTTATTATTTGGTCCAATATTTAAAACATTGAATATATGTTTATTGGTAACAGTTATTAAAAAATATCATAATAAAAATATTGTTGCACACCACCACTTTGGAGTTAGCTCATTTAGAGTATAAAATGTACTTTAAAAAATGAAGTACTTTATAGTAATTGTTGATGAAAAAATTAAGAGAATGATTGAGTGAATAATTTCAAATTTAAAAATTATTCTTTCAATTGTTATTATTTATCAAATCTTGAGTTGTTGATTTTCTCATTGAATGACTATGATTACCTTTTAAAATGCTTCTTACACATTAAAAGAGCCCACCCTCACCCTTTGCCCTACGTATTACATATCAAATTAAAATAATTGTAATTTTCTTATCTTATTTTTTTTGATACCCTTATCTTAAATTCAAGAGAAAAATAATTTCACCTCCTTTTGAGATTTAATGAAATTAAATGGACTTCTTTTCCAATTTCAAAACTTACTCAAATAATATAAAATATTTTAAGTATTTTATGATCAAATATATGCTTTGATTAACCTTAATCGGTTAAAAAAATTACACTTATACCAAAAATTAATTTTTTTGTCGATCATATTTTAGCTAATTGAACTTAATCAAAAAATATATTTGATGACAAATATATTGAGTATCTTATCTTTTTAGTATTATAAAAGTTATGACATTTATGCTCATTAAGTATCGTTACGCAACAACTGTCTTTCACTTGTTAAAAGAGTACAAGTGAGAATAACTTTTAATTTTTTCTTTATTTCTTTTTTTTGTTCCAATTCAAATCATGGATAAGACTTTTGTATTTATTTATTTTAACAATAAATTATTTATTTGACTCACTTATAATCGATTTCTAATTTAGTTAATGCATTTTCATATATCTTGCTAAAAGAGAAGTTATTCTACCACCACATATCATTAACATATTCATCCCATTTCCCTCCAATTTTTTATAAAAGAATTTTCTACAAATTTTTTTGTATAAAATTTATGCGCACAATAACAACATAATTATATATATTTAATTTCTCATTGATTAATCTATAATAATTTTCTTTTATACCTTTTTTTATCAAAGGGAGATTTTATTATTTTAGCTATTTTCATTATTCAATTGTTTTTAATATTTCTATTAAACAACAAACTTAAATCACTTATAACTAATATATAAATTAGAATATCCTTAGTTCATATAAATTTCATTTGTGTTTGAGTAATTAATATTGAGTAAAGAATATTACTAATATTAAGTAATTGATCCTATATATAACAATGCTACTATTTTACAATTTAACACAAAAAAATTATTTACAAAATATATTTAAATGAACTGACTCTTTTTTCTTAAGTAAATTAATTTTAAATGTTTTAATATTTAATTATGCCAATAATACATATTTCCATTCCCCTCCAAAATCCCTATCTTTTTTATGCTATACTTATACATTAGATTATACAAATCAAATACATTTTTATCTTACATCCTAAAAATTAAATTGTTATCCAATCATTGATAGTTAATTCAATTACAACTAATACTTAAATTATATGTAAATAATACTCAATTATTCTCCAAACAAATCAAGATTAAATAAATTGGGATCTTATTTAAATTATAGTTGTTATTTAAATAAGTTAAAATTTTATTTAAATTGTATATACAAATAATATTTAATTAACATTTACAGAAAAACTAATTTTTGGAGTGTTTAGTATTAAAATTCTCACAATTCTTGAAAACCTAAAGTTAATGTACGAATACACTTACACGCAAGCGCACAGACATAGACTCTCTCTAATATATATGAGGTACTTTTGAGTTACAATAATTGATTTTTTTTTTCTATTGTATGACAATTGATCAAACTAACTAGTATATTAGGTAGGATCTAATAACTATAAACTAATGTTATATAAATGGAAAAGCAAGAAAAAAATGGCAAATATTGAAGTGTAACATGGAACTATTTCTTTTCATTTGTTGTGTCAAAGTAGGTTTGACGAATGTGTTCGAGGAGACACGCAAAAGGTTAAATTGACACCTTGCAATCTCAAGTCTAATATAATAGATAGTATATAGTTGTTGACGGCAAAATCTGATCAATAGGTATGAGTCCAATATCACCCTAAACTACAGGCTGAAGACGTGAATTAATAGGAAAGAAAGAGGAAAAAGAGGAGGAAGAACAACAAACACAAGAAGCTTTTATCATGGTTCGGTTAAAGCTAGTTTGGCCTTTATGTCCACGGTGGATTGTATTAGCTTTGTGTGATGGTTTTTCTATGTAACTCAATGGAGATACAATATCAGTGCTTTCTTACTGAGCTCTCTCACTATTTTGACAGAGTGTTTACATGCAATTTTTCACCGTCTCCCTTACAATGGTCTTCCCCCTATTTATAGAAGAAGGGAGGGTTACAAGTGTAATTTGGCAAGTAACAAAATGATTGTCTTCGCCACATCAAGCAATAAATGCTAGGTGCCAAATAATAAATGCTAGGAAATCACTGTCAGACTATTGGGGGTTGATGTGTCAATTTTGGAAGCTGACATGTCGATTGGGAATGTGTGCCCCTAACTGATGACTAAGCTTCTGTACTTGTGCTCAGCTCACTATCCTAACGACTTAGACTCGCATTGAGTAATCTGCCAGCCTGAGGGATTGATCTTGTCACTGGATCTATCTAGAGTGAGTCTGTTGAAAGATGGCCTAGGTGCTGTGTTCTGTTTAGCAAGCTGGTGCCCTTCCTAGCTAGTCAGGTTCTTGCTTCGACCTGGACCTACATCCGAAGTTCACAGCTAGTGAGCTAATACCCCCTGAGTGACCTTAATCATTAGATGATTTAGGCTCCCTTTTAGCTGGGCTCGACTTTTTATTGGGCCTTGGCCAGTTTGTTTTGCATTGTCTGAAAAATACCTATAACATCAAGCCCCCCAACTCTCAGTTCACTTTGCGGATTAGGAGTTATAGTCTACTGGCAAAGTCCTTGCTTATAATCTGCAGCATTGTCAAGTTTTTCACCTACAGTTCACCATTTAGTCAAAAGTCTTTGTTTATAGTATGTCATGTTGTCATTTTAGGCCTTAGTCTTTCATTTCACCTACAGTTCATCTTGTTGCAAATCGTTTGATTTGGTACAGTTAGATACCCTCTGGACTCTCTGGTGAAGTCGAGCTCGTCTATATAAGGCATGGGGAGTCTTCTTCCCTTCTCTATGAAATAACTAGATGGGTGCATTGAGTGAACCCCCTATATCTCTGAAGCCTTAGCCTTCGTCTACATGCTTTAAGGCATGTATGGTCTACTACATAAGATTGCTAGGCATGAATGGCCTGCTGTATGTGGTTCTTATAGGGTATTCCTCCCTAAGGACTCTGGAAACTTGTCCATAACCTCCTCTTGGTGCTAACAAGTTTAGCTCCCCTTTTTTTGCTCTTTTATCCTCTGGTGAGCTAATTGCTCGACTTCAGGTAGCGGCTAGGAGTTGTAAGGTTGAGGGAGGAACTTTCAGCCTTCGAGGGGGATTATATAGAAGAGCTAGAACTATCTAATTTGCTTGCTGGCCTTGTGACTTGTTATGGCTCATCCCTTTCAATCGAGTTCTTTTGTCTTCCTGTCAGATGGTGCCAGGTGTCTCTAGGCCTTCAAGCAGTTTGATGAAGCTGAAGGATGCTTTCCTTGCTTAGGAGGACTAGGGAAAACTTGTGCAGTCTCTCTGCTTGCCTCCAATGCTATTTCTCCTGTTCTGAGCACCTCAGGGGATGCTCGATTTGGATAAGCTATCAGCTTAAGTGAAAGAAAAGTTGGAGCAGTTCCTCCTGCATATCATGGCTACGAGCTCGCAGGCATTCAACTTTTCCTTAGTCAACTATAGGATTGCTTCATTTTGTATTCTCGATTCTTTAATTTTGCCTTATCAAAGGAGGTTTTGTAATGAAACTTTGCCTTTTATTGTTCTTCCCGAGTATGCCACAATAGCAATTTAGCAAGTCGCAGCTGGCAACATTAGTCCCTACAAATCATAACTCGGTAATCATTAAATAAAATGAGTCTTCACTAAGTCAATCGACTTCAATCAGTATTAATTGAACTAATATGAAGGGACTCTAGTTAATAAATTATGACTTAAAAGGATATGTGCCATATTGCATAACCAATCAGTCGTATCAGTTGGCAATGAAATTGAGCACTGGAGTGCCTTTATTGACCATGAGTCCGAGCACCAGAGTGCTTGAGTGCCTTCACTAGTGCACCTTCACTGGTGTGAGATGAAGTGTCCATATAGATCGTATAGATGCATCTTAGCTCACGCCAGAGTTTAGTGCCTAAGCACTTCTTGGACGTGAAGTCTTGATAGGCTACATGGAAACGTCTTAATTCACGCAAGAGTTTGGTGCTAATGGCACTTCTTGGACGTGGTTCTAGTATTGTTCGTGCAAGAGTGTGGTATTGAAAGCACTTCTTAGACACAACCCATGCAAAAGTTAGGTGCGTGGCTAGCACTTCTTGGACGCAGGATTTTGGTATCACCTGCGCAAGATTTTAATGCTCGAGGCACTTCTTGGATGTGGCCCACACAAAAGTTTGGTGCGTAAAGCACTTTTTAGATGTAAGGTTTCATATTTGTCTGCACAAGAGTTTGGTGCTCGAGGCACTTCTTGGACGCGGCTCATTCAAGAGTTTGGTGCATGGCTAGCACTTCTTAGACATGAGATCTTGAAATTATCCACGTAAGAGTTTGGTGCTCAAGGCACTTCTTGGATATGGCTCATACAAGAGTTTGGTGCGTAAAGCACTTCTCGGATACGAGGTTTCATATTTGTCCATGTAAAAGTTTAGTGCTTGAGGCATTTCTTGAATACGGCCCACACAAGTGCATGGCTAGCACTTCTTAGACATGGGGTCTTGGAGTTATTTACGCAAGAGTTTGGTGCTCGAGGCACTTCTTGGAAGTAGCTCGCGCAAGAGTTTGGCCCATGGCTAGCACTTCTTAGATGCGAGATCTTGAAATTATTTGTGCGAGAGTTTGGTGCTCGAGGCACTTCTTGGATGTAGCCCATGCAAGAGTTTGGTGTGTAAAGCACTTCTTGGACATGAGGTTTCATATTTGTCTATGTAAAAATTTGGTGCTCAAGGCACTTCTTAGATACAGCCTGTGCAAGAGTTTGGTGCGTGGCTAGCACTTCTTGGATGCAGGGTCTTGGAATTGTCCACACAAGAGTTTGATGCTCGAGGCACTTCTTAGATGGGGCTCGTGCAAGAGTTTGGTGCATAAAGAACTTCTTGGATGTGAGGTCTTGGAGTTGGGAGCCACAATCCACCACTTGCGATTCATAATTCCATGAGTCATTTGGCATGCTTCTGCTCGCTTTGTTAGTGACTCTTCGATTTCTCGCCGCTAAGCTGTTATGATTACTTTTACCTTCGCTACACGTGTGCCCCATGCTGCTGTTAGCTAACTGCTGGCACTCACCGGAACATTAGATCATGGGTTGCTGATGGGTTCCTAGATCCAATGGTGGCATTGCATGCCTTTTAAATTAAAAGGGCTTTTCTCTCCCTCTCATTTGTCATTTGAAACTTGAATCTCCCAGACTCTTTCTGCTCATTTTCTTTGCTAGCTACTACAACCGTTCTCTGTCATCTACTACCGTCGATGTCGTTTCGATTCCATAGTTGCTACTCAGGTTTCGCTCATTGGAAAGCATCCTCATGCATAATTTTGAACTTTCTGTTTCAGTCAGCCATGGTGAGTCTTTCTTTATTTTGCTATTTCTAAATTTCCCTATTCTATGGTTTGTGTGAGGCTTGTCTGCCATCGTTTAAGGAATGAGAGTACTGGTTGAGGTTGATTGCCTATGCATTTTCTTTTCTGTCTAGTTCGATCCATTCAATTAATTCTATTAGCAGACTCTAGGGTTTTTTTATTACCATTTTATGTCTTGCATTTGTTATTTGGATTTTGTGGTTTAGTCATTGAGTGATCGGTTGTCGAGGCCAATCAAGATTAGAAATTTATAAATCGAGCTACCTAAACTACTTGTAGTATAGACAACACCGGGTCGAGCCCTTGAACCATTTTAGATGATATCAATCAGATTAGAAGATAGAAATAAAGAGAGGGTTGGCAATAACTATACTAACAACTAGCTAACATGCAAAAATGAAAATGAAAATAAACAAACAACCAGCCTAAGGGAATTAACTAAACCTGAGATTGATGCTTCCTTGATCACTAAATATTCATTCAATTATTGATCATATTCCATGGCCTAAAATCATAACAAGAATCCTTGAAATGATTAATGAGTCTTATGCAGAACTTAGCCAACAAACAATCCATCAAAATCTCAATGCA
>JANHAO010003673.1:0-25678 GCA_026873985.1 Saraca asoca | reverse complement strand
GAAGATAAAGTGTGAGAAACGTCTAGAATATCAAAGCAAAAGGAAAACCAACCCGAACATAAAGGCAATGGCTAGAGGTATGTATGTATGCTTCCACATTTTTCAAATATAATTATTATGCTTCATACAAGTTTAGAAGCATATACAGGACATTTGAATCATCAAATTCTTCGATGACAAAGGTATATGGCTAAAGAAATTACTCCTAAGCAAATGTAATGGTCTAATATTAGAAAGCAAGTCCATTATGGAAGGAATCTTGCCTGTTAGGTTATTCTCCCCAAGGTTGACATGTACCAGAGAATTCCAATTCATCCAACAAATTGGTAAGCTCTTCAGATAAAAGATTTTGAGAGAGGTCTAAAAACAATAAATTGTTTTTTTTTTCGTTCATCTTATGACACAAGAGTAGAAATGGATCCTGAAAAAGAGCTATTTGATGCCATGAAAAAATTGGCATTTGGTGATAGTCTAGGGAGCCCACCTCTCAAATTGTTTTGACTTCATGTCTATGAATCGAGAGTTCAACACCAAGTTAGACATGTCCCCAGCAATATAATTGCCAAATAAAAAGAGATATTCAATTTCCATAAACAAACTTCCAAAACTTGCCATGTTCTTCATATGAAATTCTCGAGTTGGAAATCTAAAGCATTGGTAAGGATCTCAGTTTATATAGCCATATTGGAAGCTCAGGACTAATATATCCTAATGCAACATGACAAAGTTCAAAAGGAGGGACGCAATAGGAACGAAAGTCAAAAATAAAGGCTGATTCACTCAAGAATAGGGTCTTTAAATTTGAAAGTTTTTCAAAATTCTGTTTAGAGAGAGTACCCCTCAAAGATTTGCCTCCAGCTTGCAAAACTTCTGAGTTAAATAGTTGTCCAAGACTTTCTAGAAGACTTCCATTCAAAGGATTTTCTTTGAGACTCAAGTGTGTCAAGGATTGTAATACTTTAGTAAATAAATTAAGCCAGTAATAAACTTGAAAAATTATGTGTTAAATGTATATAATTTATAATCTAACATATGATTTGTTTGATGAAAAATAACGTAAGTAGATGTGTTATAGCAAATGTTCTAATTTTATTTTATGGCTAAAAGGTAATTTTTTCCTTTTTCTTTTTCCTTTTTTCTTTTTTCTTTTTCTTTTTCTTTCTTTCTTTCTTTTTCTTTCTTTCTGGTGCAGTCCTCTTCTTCATGAATCTTTATACTTGAAAATCTTGAAACTTCAAAAATTGTAAACCTTGGTTTTAGCGGTAGATTGAATGCCAGATACCTAATTTACAAATTGTAGATGATTGAATTTCTTGAAAATATATGTTGTTTATGAGAGAGATTTCTTGATAGTATATAAATTTGTCTATTTATATTTTGTAAAGAGAATGGATCCTTTGGAAATTTCTTGGAAAACCCTTAAGTACACTTGTGATTAGAATTATATCTGTTGGAGGAATAGGGAGAATATATGTTGAAAGAATAAGGCAAATGATGATGATTAATATCTGTTAGGTAAAAGTTGCCTTTAAGAATTACCCATCGGATTCCAACTATGCATAGAAAACTTAATTTTTTTTTTTTGGATACTCATTAGTTTGTATAGTAAAATGTTGTACTCGTCTCTTATTTTAACTTAATGACCAGTATACTTATTGAAATTGTTTTTCTCATTAAATTAAAGCTTTCATGTAACACTTAAATATATATATATGTATATATAATAAAATAATAATATTATGGAAATAATGGTATTATAAAGTAAGTTAGTAGTGTATTTGTGAGACTATGGAATAAATGGGTATCATTTATAGTCTAGCCTTTTTCTTTTCTATTGAGAAATAATTTAGGTAAGTGTATTAAATGGGTATCATTTATACTCTCGAAATAGCTCTGTTCTTCTTCTTCTTCTTTTTCTTTCTCTGGCCATGAGAATTGCTCTTTCGACCACCACACCTTCTCCCTGATCTGTTGCTACCCTGCACCACCAGAACTCTGTTACTTCTATCTGGCTATGCTACATCAGCTTTGTTCTACTCCTTTGGTCATCTGTAATTCATCTTTTATGGTGAACTTTACATGCCAATGCCATCAATAACCAGGCCAGACCTTGACTGATGTTGGAGTTCACCCTGCTCCACTAGAACCACTGTTGCACCCTACTTCGATGCTAGTCAAGCTGGTGCTCCTCAACTATCGACCAAGCTGATCATCGATCCTATGCAATTATGTTGAGTTGCAATTGGAGTTAGTCTGGTCAAGCCAGAGTTAACTAAGCTTTCCTCCCTTACTATAAAGTCTACTTGCCTCGCTAAACTATCTCCCTTGTTAGTGCCACTATGGTGTATAGTTAATTGGTCTGCGTCTGACCTGTGATAGTCGCCATCTTTCTTCTTCAGCTAACCTTCCTTCCTCACCGATGCTACTGTAGCTCTTCTTTTTGGCCATCCATGATCATTGTTCCATTCGCCTATGATAACCTATCGTTCATCACCCTTCAACAACTGGTGATTTCATGCTACCTTCCCCATGCTGATTTAGTAGGCTAGCCCAAATGCTAACCTTATACTTGGCAGTGAGTACATCTTACTTTCTTCTTAACTTGAAATTTTTTTTTTCACATCTTGAATGAAACTTAAGTAATTAGAATACATCATTTCATTTGGAAACTGATTCTAGAAAATATTTGATGGGTTTTGCCTATTAGGTTTTATTGATCTACTTGTGATCCAAGAAAGGAAAAAAATTGGAAGTTATCTTGCCATTAGAGGTGAGTAGCTAATTCTACTCCTTTTATGAACCTCTTTTTGTAAAAAGATTGATTTTGTTTGAAATCAGGACTTGGAACATGATGAATTACTAAGATTGTTAAGTAATTAGAGTGTCGATAGTTCTTTATTTTTGAAAACATAATCATACATCATATATATATGTATGGATATAGAGTCCCAGAATGTACTTGCTCTTTTTATATTATTTACTGCGTATGATGAAATGACTATATTATTTTGCCATAGTGGATTGCTAAAATCAATGAATAATATGCTACATGAAATGGATGACAATATGTCAAATAATTCAATTTATGAGTTAGTTGAAAATAGTTCTTTACTTTGGAGTGCTTATTGTCATATGAAATATTTTATTAAATGATCTTTTTTAAAATCTAAATTTGTTGTAAATTCCTTTAGAAAACCTTCAAGTGCACTTAGGATAGAATAATATTTGTTGGAGGAATAAGGGGAGAATATCTATTGGAAGAATAAGGTATTAATGATGACTGATATCTGTTAGGTAGGGTTACCTTTAGGAATTGCCCATTAGATTCTAATTGTATATAGAAACTTTGAATTCTTTTTCAATTATTTGAAAACTTGTGAAGTAAGAACAATATTAGTGGTTTTCTCTACTGATTTGTTTGATAAGTATTTTGGAAAAAAAATAAAATAATATTGTACATGTTCTAACTATTTCAGATTGGGCATGATGCTTATGAACAAATGTCTATATCTCTATATATGTATGTATTATTACCTTACTTTTGAATACAAATGGTAAATTAATTATTGGTTTTCCAGGGGATTATTCCTTCACTAGGTTTCTATGAAACTCACACTATTTTCTTTTCTATTTTCAGAGCTTAAGGCTACTCCCATGATTCACTCACATATATCTGGACCTAAGTTTGCTCCTTGATTAGGTAAACTTCTTTTGCAGATTTTGTTAGAAAATTTGATGAAGTATTTGATAATTATGTCTATGTTGTTAGGTGTCTACACTTCTTACATGCTTTATACTTGTCTAGTTGCATTCTTTGTAAGAAGTGTGTCACATCAAGGATGTTACTGCATTGTTAGGTCCATAGAGTTTTCCTATCAGTGACCTTCTACACCGATCACGTGCCATGGATCAGGGCGTGACATTTCGGGTTTGGTAAGATGTTTGCAAACTGATATTTATATCTATGTACCTTAATATTTTACTATATTGCTTTTGAACATGATTTATAAACTAACCTTTGGCTTCCTGGAGGACTATCTGCTCACTGGGTTTCTAAGAAACTCTCTCCATTTTCTTTTCTATTTTTAGAGCCTGAGGCCACTCCTTTTGTTCACCCACAGTCATCTGGACCTAAGTCTACTCCTTGATTAGGTAGACTACTTTTGCAAAGCACGAATGCATATTGATGCTGGTATTTTAGTAACTGGTATAGTCAGGTTGTCTATGTATGTATGTCTAATTGTTGCCTAATAGTTTATGTACATTATGATGTTTGGGCTTCTATTGTACTTTATTTAGTTGTACATGCTGTGAGTAGGGCGTATAGCCTATAGCTGTTATATTGGCCTAGTGCCCAGAGTCCAAAAAATAAGGGAAACTTTGTCAGATTTTTGCTACAAATTTGATAAAGTCTTTTTTTTTTTTTTTGATAAATGTGATTATGCTATTTAAATTTGTCTTCACGTCCTATATGTTTTGTGTTTCTCTAGTCGCCCTCCACAGAGGAGGCATGTAACATCAAGAGTTTTACTGCATTGTTAGGCTTATAGAGAGTTACCTATCAATGACTTTCTATGCCAATCACTTGCCATGAATCAGGGTGTGACAAGAATGATAAGTTTCCCAATGTTGAAGGAATAAGACTAGAAAATAAATTACTTCCAAGATAAAGTTTTTGAATATACTTGTATTGGCCAAACCATTCTAGAATGGATCCATCAAGCACGTTGTTATACAAGTACAAGGCTTTTAAGTTTCAAAGATTTGATAACACCCTAGGTATTTCACCACTAAATTGATTATACCCTAAGTCGGGATCAGAGATGTAATTAAGATTCAACAACCAATTAGGTAACTTGGAATGAGAGGCATTTGAAGAAAAATCAAGAAGCCGGATTGAAGTAAAATTGATAAAGCTAAGAGATGGATTAATGTAATTTAGTTGAGAACTACTCAAAGATAATTCTAAAAGTGATGGAAGTAAATCCATTAATCAGAGCCAATCAGTTTGCTTATAAAGATCAACGTCTCTAAGGTTGAGATATTTCAAGGACAAAGCATGAGAAAGCTGATGAAGATTGTTGATATGATGATCATAATTGTATGATAAATCAAGGTTGAAAAGGCTAGAAAAATTTCCACACCAGCATGGAGAACTAAGCACTGATGAGTTATAACATTGCCAACTATCCATAAAACCATCAGGAATAAATGGCATATGCATAACTTTGAAGTTGTTGTTGCTTAAATCCAAGTAGTCTAAAAATTTGATTTTTGGCAAAGACAAGTCAAGTGAACTAGCTAAGCACTTTGATTTGTCTTCATAAGAGTTGGAATCCAAAGAATAAGGAAGGTTGAGCTTTGTGACTCTACCTGTGATGTTATCACATTAAACTCCTACCCAAAGACAACACTCTCTTTTGGTCAACCAAGTTGAAAGAAAATCAGATGGATCTATGATTCCTTGTTTGAAGTTCAGGAGTATTTGTTCATGATATAGCAGACACTAAAGGTGCTTATGCATAGCTTAAACATGGTTGTGAGGGGAAGGCATCCATCATTACAAATGAAAGGGCTGAAGATGGTTTGGTGAAGAAATATTACCATCCACTTAATCCAAATACATAGAGATAGTCATATAAAATTAAGTCCTAGGAGATATTTTATTTTGCTCTTGTAGTAAGCATTTTTAAAAGATTTTTTTTTTTTAATTTTTGGAGGAAGACTATCTATAGATATAGAGCATGTTAAGACCCATCTTGTAAAATCCAATCATGTCATGCTCTCTAGATATATCTTCTTTTGAATTGATACATTTAGTAGTATAATGGTATCTAATATTAGTTTGGAACTTTTTTTCTTTAGTGCCCTTGATTCTAATCCAAGACTTTATGTGTGTTAAGTCGCCTATCACTCCTATTATTACAAATATATATATATATATAAACCACTAATTAATAAATAGATGATCTAGGTTCAATCTAATGGTGTCTTGGATTAGTGAAAGTATACAAACATGATATATCTTGTGCATGTATGTCATGGGTTTTATGTGCTAGTGTTGTCATATTTGTTGAATGCATATGTTTTATTGTGTATGACATCTAGAGACATTTAGACACCATCTCATATATTGTGTTGAAATTATTGATTAAATCTCATTTAACATCTTAGGTAAATGATTGGAACATAAGGTTCGTATTTACATTTAATTACATTTATCATTTATGTATTTTCCTGTTACTCCATATCCACTTTGTGTTTTGGTCATAGAGGTGTAGGCCTTTACATGTGTGACATTAGCATCCCTATCAAATATCATGATCCATATGCTGAGGGCTTATGATCTCAATTTTCGACCTATGGTTGTAATAGTGTCAATGCTCCTCATTTGACATTTTTTTATGGTATGTTATAATCCAAGGTGTCATTTACTGACTTATGTTGTCCAAGTATGAGATTGTTAGAATTTTAGTGTTGACTAGCATAAGTAGTAATAAATTATAGACTTGGATTGTCAAATGTCAAATGATGTAGAGTACTTTCTTTTTGTTAACCTAAATGGTTATCTTATTCTTATTATGCTTTATTGTGGCACTTAGGCTTGTGTGGATACTTGGTTTTATGGGCTTTGTTCCTAGGTCTTCTATGATGTGCTATTGACATAGTTTAACCCACCAATGAAAGGTCCCAAGTCTCACCCTATATGTTCTTCTGATTGCCCCATTTTGATCATAGGGATTTGTCACATATGAGAGGATAAGAGTTGTGTACTTTATATTTCTCCCTTTTATTCTTTTATCTCTATTTCTTTCTTGCAAGAGAATTATAGAAATAAGATTTACATTCAAGTATTTTATTCAATTACATATCTATTGATAATTGATAATTCTTTGCAAATATATATACCATAGAATGTGATTAGATCATTATTTTATTCATATATAAATCTTTAAGTGCATCATACATGACCATTTAAGTTACATTCCAATCAACTTGTACACTTCTAATCCACCATAAATGGAGAAGATTCATAAAAAAAAATTCTTATGGCTTGCCTTTGAGAAGTAGCTTTTCTCTCTTTGAATAATCATAGTAATTACACATTTTAAACTCACCTTGAAGATTAATTCAGGTTACTAAAGATTGTTTCTTCAACTATAAAGAAAAGAGCCAAAAATGCCTTATCATAGAATGATAAGTAGGCTGATTGTGGTGTATATTCTGCAAAATTATTTGATCTTGGCCTATTTGTGTGCTTTGCCTTAAATTTAGAGGGAACAGTTAAGGAAAGCCTACTTTAGTGTTATGGGTAAGGAGTCATATAGGCAGTTTGGAGCCTATCCAATTCATTCATAGGTTGAACTAAACAATTCAAGGATTAATCCATTTAGATCCAAACTTGTACATATTTAACTCATTTAGATTTGATGTATCCATTCCCATCACTAATTTTTGGTTTAACTTTAACCGTATGTAGTCAATACTGGAAAAAGAAGCACTTTTGGTTTCCTATAAATGCCAAGGGGTTTCGTGCTTCTTTCATTGGAGCAAGCTAAAAACCAGTCACAAACAAATAAGAAAAGCAACTCCAAATTATTCATCCTATTTCTATTACCATTTGTGGCACCCCCAACAAACCCCAGAAAGATTAGTTTGGACAAGTACTATGGACCATAGTACAAAATGCCACACATAGGACACAAAAGCCTATTATGAATAGCAAAGAGGCAACTCAGCTCATCACTATGGTGGGATTTCCATTATGAATTATCCAAAGGCAACAAAACCAATCAGCTGCTCAGTAGAATTCAGGTCTGCTTCACTTTGTGCTAGTTTGTTATAATACTAAAAAATATGGGTGGGGACGAATTACCACCGATATCAACCAAAAAAGTGTGCTTACAATCTTACAACTTTGTTATGTTTCTATAAAAAAAATATTTCATAAAATTCACTATAAGATTCAATATATATTATTATGAAGATATACTCACAAATGTTAATATCAATCTGAAGTTAGCTACCATCCTATCAATAAATTTTAAAATTGATGTAAATTATACCTTTAAAATATAAGTAAATTTCAACTATATAGTTGTTTAGTTATTGTTATCTAAAATTTCTTAGATTTTGTATGCAAGATGGACATGATAATTACTTGTAAATCAATAGTTGAATTGAAAAAAAAAATTATTTTCTACAAAAAGTTATTGATCAATGTAATTTTCAATATTCTTACACCAATATCAATTAAATCCCATCCTTATATATATATATATGAAAATCATGGAATTTCCTTTTTTTTTTCCTTTGCTAATCATTGATCTCTACCTCTTCACATTATTAAATCTCTAGTCTCTATATCATGTTATCGTATTATAATTTGATGACATGCAAAAAGAATAATCTTATAAATTACTTAGAAGATGGAAAATGATGAGATATATGGAAGAAACATGAGTTTATTTACTTGAAAATTTCTTATTCTTGCATATATAAAACACTTTAAAAACAACAAATAGTAGAAAGGGAAACAAAATGACTCAATAGAATCATTTTGACAAGAACAATTAGGACATATCTTTCAACATTGTGATAAGAAAAGTGTGGACAATTTCTATGGGAAAATGAGATAAACCAATATGATGCATCCATGTATAAAGAGAATGCATGCAATGGCCAATGGATTACTAACATAATGCATGAAGCCTATCATATAGAACAAGGCAACTCACACCTAAGGGGGTGAATTGCATGTTTATTAAATTTTTATCATTTTTAAAATTCTTTTGAAAAACTCTTAATTTTGGAAGCCATGGAATGATTTCAAACTCAACAATCTAAGAGAGCTACAATGATGATGATTGCACACAAGATATAACAAATCAAAGCACTTATGTAAAGCAATTCATTTAACTATCTATGGCTTGGGTATCAAGAAGTGCATTTAAAAAGGGATATTACTCTTTCAAGCATACCTATAGAATATAAATTGCTAGAAAATAAAGAGAGTAACAAAAAAGGAATCAAACATAAGATTTATAATGATTACCTCTTGAAGATCTATCTCCGAGGTGTGCATCCACTCCTAAACTTAAACCAAGCTTGAATCCACTATGATTAATCCATCCAAATTTAACATAGGTATAAGGAGAAGCTTTTATAGCAATTGCTCAATCATAATCAAAAAAACCTTTTGTGAAACCCACTCAAAGAAGAAAAACAAAGACCTCAACCACTCTTTCTAACCTAGGGTTGGCTAGTCCTAAAATACCCAACAATTTTTAAGATAAAATCAAAGAAATCATAAGAATTCAGAAGTCCATATTACAAATTGAAGCCCTATAGGTATAGATTCACTCAAATCTAGCTCAAATAGAAGAAATCAAGTAAAGAATTGAAGCACAGATGAAAAAGTGAAAGTTTGCCAATAAGATATTAGGGTTTCACAATGAAGAAGTGTGAGAAATGAGTATTTATAGCAAGTAAGAACAATAAAATGATCATTACTTCAAAAATTACCTTATCCATGGCAACCATTAGAGACATCTCTTTGAAAGAAATTTTGGATATTTCAAAATCTCCAATGTTTGAATATGTTGATATTTATAAACCTTCATTCTTTGATGGTTTTTATTTTAAGATTTGGGAAGGAAAAATGGAGTACTTTTTACAAGCGATTGATTTATATTCATGAGATACCATTGAGGATGATTTTACCTTCAAACCAAGAAATGAATGACATGATGATTATAAAAGGAATTTTACTTTAAATATTAGAGTTAAGAAAATTTTATGTAGCAGCTTAATGATGATGTTTATGCCATAGTTTCTAAATGCTCTAGTGCCAAAGAAATTTGGGACAAATTTAGTGTTTTTTATCTTGATAATCATATTTCTATTAATAAAAATGTTTATGTTGAGTAAGAAACAGAAAAGGAAAAGGAGGAAGATATTGTCAAGGAAAATCTTCAAGAAGATTTGCCAGAATGTGATATGTGTTCTATGCATCCTAATGAAGAATTCCAAGAGAAAGAAAATGATGGTTCCAAATAAGAGCAAAATAAGCTTCTAATTAAAGAAGCAAACTCTACGATTCTAAAGGAGTTGGAGGTATATGATTTTAATCCTAATACTAGTCTTTGCAATGATAACTTACATACTCTCAATGAATTGCATAATGATAGAATATCTATGACATTTGATTATTTAACTTCTTATGACTTCCAAATTGAAAATGATTTATCCTAAGAGGGTGTTGAACACTCAACTTGTACACTTTTCAAGTCTTTGAGAGAAGATATAGATTTTACTCTTGAAAAGTTTAGAAAACCTCTTGACAAGTTTGAATCAAAGTGCAATTTCTATAATGTGTCCAAGTATTCTAAATTTTTTTTTCAAGAAAGATTATCTTCTAGTAAGAATTCTATTATTTGCAATTATTATGGTCATCAAGGTCATATTTCTCACTTATGCCCTATTAGAAGAAAATGTCATGTGAGAATGAAGGAAATTTGGGTTCCTAAAACATCTAAATTTTTTAGTACTAATAATGAAGGACCCAAAATGAAATAAGTACCAAAAATTCCTCCTAGTACTTTAATTATGCTGAATAATTCTTGTACAAGTGGACAATTTGGTCAAGAAAAGAAGAAACCTTCAATAAGAATTCATCCAAAACAAAAAGTTAGGAAAGCAAGAATGATTGAAACAATTAAAGCTTCTCGAATACACATTGGTAAAGTGCCAAAGCTTAAAAATCTAAAGAATGAGTCATAGGTAAGAAAGATTCATCCTTTCATTATAGAGGATAAGGTATCAAATTCTCAAACCTCTTGTGTTACTCTATTTACTATTCATTGAAAAAGAGGTGAAATTGTTCCAAAGCATGAGCATTGCATGAAAATTGTGTTTCATCTTAATCAAAAGCATATATACATATAAGATATTATCTTGAATGCATGATTTATTTTGTCTTCATATACCCTTAACTCTTTGTTATTATAGTTTAATAATTGAGTTTGCAATGCTTAGCATATGTTTCCTTATACATCATTGTCTATTGTTCATATATGGAAGATATGCAAATGCTTTGAAAATTGATTTCAAAGAATAAAATCTTTATGCTCACTTTATTGTCTTGATCAATCTTTCTCATGAGCACATTATATTGAAATTCATCTAACCATCATGGACCCAAGTGTTAGTTGAGTACCAATGAAGTTGTCTAGAGTTATTATGTAGGAAAGAAAGGTTAGACTTCCTCAAGCATAACATGTAAAAGGAAGACAAGTTTAACTTAAGGATAGTCCAAATTAACTCACAAAGGAGTCAACTTCCATAAAGAGGAATGAAAATTCAAATGTTTGGTATATTTTATCCTCTCTCTATGCATAATATGCTTTGTACATTTCTTGAGTTTGAATAGTTAAGGATTAAACATATCATTGCTATGTTTGCTTTATCTTTAAAATGATATGTGCTGAACACAATTTATTCACATTTTATACACCTTCTATGCTTAGTCTTTTGTATATTTATGTGCTTCATTAGATACATGTGATTGGTTTCTTGGTTTAGTTAGTTTTTAAGCTTAATTGGATTAATTTGGTAATTTGGCACTATTTTAGGTTTTTTGGTGTATCTTGAGTTTTAGACTTTTCTTTTGGGTGATTCTCATGTCTTTGGAAAGCTAAAAGGATTCTCTAAAAGTGTCATGAAGAGTTTAAACCTAGTTTATCCATTTTGAAGGTCCAATTCATCCCAAAATCTGAAACAAAGTGCTAACCAGTTGACTCAATGTCTAAGCATTTTAATCATATCTTAAACTCTAGACCTTTTTTGGTATAAACCTAAGCCCATTAGATAGCTAAGATCCACCACTACAAATTTTATTAGGGCTTATGTCCAAAATTCACCATTTTGATTAGGTTTCTGGGTTTTAAATCTAAGTAACGAACTCTATTGCAGGTTGGATTGCTCTAAAAAATTGTTTTGATTTTTAGCCCATAAATTGACCTAGTAATCAAATTTTTAAGCAAGGTCAAGGCTATTGGGTTGCTAAGAGACAGGGTTACAACTTCTATAGAAAGATCTAAGTCCAATTATGCCTCCTTCTGACCCTAATCAATAGCCAAAGTGAGAAGAAAGGAGTAAAGCATAAAGACATGAAATCAGTAGTCATTTAAGAACCTTTTCATTTTCTCTCATTTTTATAATAAAGGAGGAGCTTTCTTAGGGAAAGAACACTAGTCCCTTTTAGGTCTTTTCTTTTCTTTTATTTTTATTTTTATTTCTTTTGTAATGTGTAGTTAATCTTTTCTTTTAATCTAAGGGAAATTTTGCATCAATTCTCTTGTTAATAATGAGAATTACTTCTATTATTGATTTATTCCCAATTTGATTATCTATTGCAGTGCTAATAATTTCTTTGGATAATTGGTTAAGATGACTAGTTAATTAATCATTCATTGTGACTTATTGTGAGCTAAATTTCTATAAGCAATATTGTTTATAGATGTTTGGCTTAGGTAGCAATAGGATTTTTGATTATGCATTAGTTCGGATCAATTATCCTAGAGAATTAGGGTAATTAATGGATTTACTACTTCAGTAAATTGATTAATTAGTCTTGGTATTTTCATATCTTAATGCTATTCATAAATTGGTTGAGGTGCTGGGCTTCAATCAATTTAGCAATAAGGGCTAATCGGGTACTAAGCTTAATTCAATTTTTTGATTAGTAAAGGAGAGAATGAATTATTTATGTCAATGATCAGTCAAAGAATTGATTTCTAAAGCCTTTTGGATGAAAGCTTTTCTCCTTAATTTTCTTATTGTCCTTTGCTTCTATTTGCTAATGCTTTTATATTTTGTTAAATTTCTTTTTCTGATTAGATAATCACAAACCCCATATTTTTTGTTGTTAATACACTAAAATTAATCATTAGTCTCTGTGGTTTGACATGGACTCATCAATGCTATAAGTTTAGGTAATTCAGTATTATCTTCGTCAGTCTTGACAGCTATCAAATTTTGGCATAGTTACAAGGGAATGGCTTAATTAATTCTTGTGTTTTTAGTAGACCTTATTATTTTTTATATTAATATTAGGGTTTGGCTTCTATTTTTGTTTATTTTCCATTACTTTCACCCCATTTTGTACAAAGTTTTGTCAGTTTTCAGGTGTTTCCAATAGGCACTTATTGGGAGGCAAACTAGGCATTTAAGTGTGGGAGAAGATTTAAGGATTGTTTTGTTGATGTTTATAAAAAAAAGTGCTTAATTTGTTCACTTAGGTGTTTTTCAATGATGACGAATTTGTTTAGGCCTTGAGTAGGTTGCAATTGCTTTTGATGGTTGCATGGCATGAATAATTATCTTGCCTCTGGATCCTTGAATTTGATTAGCATAGTGATGAAGTTTGAAATATTTGTAGATTGATTTTGGTAGACATATAGCCCATGAGATTTTGAGCCATTACTAACCATTTTTATCAAGTTCTTTTTCTTTTTTGTGTGTGATTTTTTTTCATGAAATTGTTGTTCTAGAACTTGCTTTGAATCTTTTTGAGATTACATTGGCACATGTATGCATGAATATGATTAAGGCATTCTTTGATTGAGCCACTTTTTCCCTTTTAATTAACCTTGCAATGTACCATTGTTGAGCCCTTTTGAGCCCAATTAACCCTTTTTCCTATTATGTAGCCCATTAAAAGTCCAAGCCTTAAATGTCTTTACCTTTTCCTAACCTTAGGTATTAATGGAGTATTTAATTCATCAGTGGGATAGGTTCTTAAACAAATGTGGAGGTGTGCTAATTGCTTGGTAAAAAGATAAATGTAATTCATTACAATGGTTACGAAAAAAGAAAATAAATGAAAAAAAAAGAGAGAAAAAGAGCTCAATAAAATTAAAAAGAAAGAAAAAAGAAAAGGAAATTAAATTTGAAGGAAAAAGAAAATTTCCAAAAAGAAAATGAAAATGTGGAAAAAAAAAAGAAAAGAGAAAAAGAGAAGTGATAAATATGAAAATTTATAGTGTAGATTTTGGTTTTAATTACTCATTTGCTTGTTTGAATCTATGTCACAATTCTCTATTAGTTTCTTTGGTTTTGCACTTTCATATCCTTACCATTCTTTTCCTTCCCTTTCCCTTAGCTACATTACATTTGGTTGTGCACTGGAGGAAGTCAATTATCCTAGAGAATTGGGTAATTAATGGAATTGATGTCGAGGTAAATTGATTAATTAGTCTTAGTGTTTTCAGATATTAATGCTATTGGTGAATTTATTGAGGTGTTGGGCTTCAATCGATTTAACAATAAAGGTTAATCAGGTGTCAGACTTAATTAGATTCTTGGCTAAGCACTCAAAGAGGGAATGAATTATTTGTGTCAATAATCAGTCATATAATTAATTGCTAGAATCCCTTGGATTGAAGCTTTTCTCCTTAATTTTCTTTTTTTTCCTTTGCTTTTGTTTGCTTATGCTTTCACAATTTGTTAAATTTCTATTTCTAATTAGATAATCACAAACCCCCTATTTTCTGCTATTAATACATTGAAATTAATCACTAGTCTCTATGATTTAGATTAAACTGACTAGTGCTATAAGCTCAACTACTTCAATATTATCTTCACCAGTCTTGACAACCATCAATATGTCCTCTTTGTACTAAAGAAAGTAATTCCTTCTATCAAGATGATTATATCCCCAATGCTTCTTGAAGGTATTTATATGCCCATGTTTAAAATTTGAAAGATAAAGACTCCATGTTTTTTAATGGTCTTATATATTAGAAGGAGCTCATTTCTTTATTATTGCATGTTATTAGTGAATATTTGTATTCTTAATGGTTAGGTATAATTTTTTGCTCTCCTACTCTTGGTTCTTCAAGATATTTTATATAAGTTTTGATTATTTCATGTTTTCTAAAATCATAAATCTTGTTCTTTAAGGTTTAAAAAAAATATTGTTACTTTCAAAATAATTTCATAAGCATTTCTTTTATCTCCTAAGTTTCAAAGTTACATGCTTGATAATATAATACTTGCAACATGCTTTCCTTCAACCATAAATATGTTCCAAGAAATGCTTGAATGATGTTTAAAGCTAGCCCTTCCTTAAAGAATTTTTAGAATTTGTTTTACATGTCTAAATCTCCAATCTTGAGTTTTATGCTCAAAAGTTTGTTAAAATCTTTGTAATTTGTGAAAGAAATAAAAAATCATCTTCAAGGGTGTGTGTCGCAATGTCCCTGATGGTGGCATGTGATACGGATGGACAAACCCCACATATAAATGATGAGATCATAGCCTAAGATTAAATGCCAAGATGCAAACTTAAAATGTAAATGAATTTGAACAAATAAAAAGAGTCATTATCAATCATTTTTACTGGTGAGAATTAGAACACCAAAATAAGGTCTACATAATTTAGAGTTTGGTTTTGATGGTTAATTACATGTAGGAAAGGTATTAGCATCCTATGACATCTATTCATAAAATAGTTATTTATTTTTTCTAATGCTATCTTTCAATGAAAATTTATTGGTTTGTTATATAATTTGTTTATTTTCCCCTAAAAAATTATTTTATTTATATTGTATATCCCATCTTGTTTCATAATATCAAAAGTGATATATATAACTTATACAAGTATGAGTGATTGAAGAAATCATTGATTTCTGGGGTATACCAATATGTTTACAACAACAATTAAGCTATAATAAAAAGAACTTATCTTCATAAAAATTTCAATTTTGGAATCAAGTAAAATTATAGTGTAAGAAAAATTTATTTTTCCTTTAAAAAAGGTACTATTTAATTGATATTGAAACAATATCAACATTTTCCAATTTTATTTAGCTTTAAAAAATTTAAGGAAAAGTTGATTGAAACGAATTAAAAGGTTTAATATATTTAGAGTCAAATTCTTCTCACTTCTTCTTCGAATTCTGATAAAATAAATACCTCGAGAATATTGAGAGTCATCATTATTGTACTCATAATTAGATCCCTCGATTTCAATCTGTCAGAAGCATGATTTAGATTTTTTTTGTATATGATATAAAATTAAAATAATCTATAAAGTGAAGTTCATCTGTGATATGTTACTAATATTTTAAGTTGTGTTTAACTTATTAATAATACAAAAGTTAAGTTAAAAAAATTTCTCAATATTTTGCACAAATTTTAATAATTGGATCGATCATATTAATTTATTAGTTTAATTAATGTGACAAATTTCTCCAACTTCATGGCTAAATTTTTACAAAGGAAAGTGCCTCAAGAATATTGAAAGCCATATTTAAAACACCTGTAATCAAATTTCCTGACTTTTATCTATTGCCGACAAAGCTTATTATTTTTAGGTTGAAAGGATACACGTGGAAATGCAATAAAAAGACATATTTTAAAATAGTGCAATATATAAATAGAAACTAAATATATATATAATGATTTCATGTGCAATAGTATTAAGATTACTTTTTGAAGTTTCATTGGCTCGCCTAATTTAAGTCCTAAAATACCCCTCACCTTAAGAATACTAAAATACCTCTCACCTTATTACACGTGAAAACATTAATGGCAAATTTTGATTCACTGAAGTGATCTATTTGTAACAATAAAATAAATCGTAGGATGAATATATGTTGGGGTCAAAAGTTTCTTTGTCCTCTTGTGCCAACATTGAATTTGAATTTTTATTTCATTTCGACTTAATCTGAGAGGCTAATACAATCATCTTCAAGTTCATTAGTTGAACTAGTCTATTAGTTCATTAGTTGAACTAAATGAGTAAGACTTTATAGTCTTTGGTTTGAGTTCAAGGAGAATCTCTTGTAGTTTTACTACATAATCCTCCTTGGTTGAAATTGCAGCAAAAGTAGTAGTAATGCTTGATTTATCTTGAAGAAATTGGCTTGAACTAGCCTCCATATTATTGTGGTAGTGAGGATATTGCTCAAACCACTTCATTATTTCAAATTTATAATCTTTGTGAGCTTTGGGAGTTTAAAATTGGTACTCCTTGGCATACTAGTATTTCTAGAAGAATACCCAGGGTAAACCTATTTTTGGGTAAAATGGAAACATTCCCATAATTTAAATTATGAAAACAAGATTGGAACATATCCCAATCTTTTGTGACTTGATTTGGAAAGATTTTTGGAATGGGACCAAAAATATCCCACTTGTTGAAGAACGAGTTTGAAAATTTGTACTTAGTATTTTGATTGAAGAAAAATAACCACGTATGGGTAAAATTTTTATTTTGGAAATATAAGGCATTATACCAGGCCTGAATATAGTTTCAGTAAGTATACCTAAATGGATCATATGCTTTGGAAAACTTTTTACCTATTAAGGGGTTTTGGCCCCAATTATAAATTAATAAAATTTTCTTAATTTGAAAAGTCAAATGAGTAATCAAATTTGAATCATCCTTGTCAACATGATGTTTGATCATCACTAACCTCATGTCAACTAGGAAAAGTTCATAAAAATCTCTATTTTTAAAGTCAAAGTTGGCAAATAATGCCAATTTTTTTGGACAAACTTTGTTATAGCAATCTTGGGACTTTCATGCCATATTTTTGGTTCCATTTGAATGATCTTTTCATACTAGGATTTTAGGAAGTATTTGGCTTAGATCATTATGCATTAAGGATCCAAATTGGCAATGGATTTTGAAGAAGAACCATTTTGGTCATTTGTTTGGATTTCTCGGCTATCATTTGTTATAATTTGGCTTTGGTGATAAAGATAGGGTTTATTTTCATCTTCTTTTTCTTTGGCAACATCATCCCAAGTCTTTTTTGTTGGTAAAGCCTTTTGGGTTGCAAATGCTTGAAGGGTTTCTACTAGGAACTCCAATTCTAGTGGAGAAAAGGGTTTGATTTGTTTGGGAGAAATTTGGGTGGAAAAAGCAATTTGCTTTCCCTTATCTGTAGATTTGGATTTTTAGGGGCCTTTGTTTTCAAACAAGAGTTTAAAGGTAGCCCTCTTCCTCTATAAATTTTTCCTTTCATGGCATAGTTATTTCCCCTGCAAGAATTTTCTTGTGAGAAAATTTGGAAGTGAATTTGAACCTTTTATAGAACAAATTTGAAAGTCAAAAACACTTAAGATGGCTTGCCACTTTGTAAACATTTGTTTAAATGCCAAGTTTTTAACATCTTTTTGAATAACATCTTTAACAGATTGGCAATCTACCTAGATTGTAGATTTTTGGTTTAATAAATCACTTTAAAATTTTTGAATACATAAAACAATTAATAAAATTTATTTTTTGATAGTTGAATATTTTTGTTGAGTAGGGTTCCAGTGTTTTGAAGTAAAAGTAACAACATGTCCCATGCAAGTTTTTATTTGTTTTAAAATTCCACCATATCTTAAGTCTGATGCAATTGTTTCTACAATATTATATGCAAATGGATCAGTAATATGCAAACATGTAAGATATTTAACTCTTTTAACAATATTTGTATGTAAATCCATCCATGGAGGTGAAGATTTTCTTAACCTATCAATCAAAGGTTAAATAACATTTGAAAAATTTGGAAAAAAAATCTGAGACATAATTTAAACATCCAAGAAATCTTTCAAGTTGGGTTTTGTCAATAATTTGATCAAGAAATTTTTCAAAAAAGTGAATTGCCCTTTCAATTGCAGTGATAGCTCCTTGTAAAATATAATGACCAAGAAACCGAATTTTAGTTTGAAAAAGAGAAGTCTTCTATTTTGAAATTGCTCGACCATTTTTCTGGGTAGTTTCTAGGAAAATGTTCAAATGTTTGAAACACTGGTCTAGATTTTGGGAAAAGGATTTTAAATATCATTCATAATCCTTTGAAACTCTAAGGGAGTAATTTTTTTCAATCAAATGATATTACATTCCATTCGTATTTTCTAAATGAGACTATAAATGCGACTTTATATTTATCCTTAGGTTTTATTTAAATTTGTCAAAAACCAGATTTCATGTCAAATTTGGAAAATATTTTTGCAGAATGAAAACGATTTAAAAGATCCTTTTTATTTGAGATTGGATATCTTATTCATTAAAAAGCCTCATTTATTGGCTTATAATTAATTACAAGCCTTGGTGTTTCTCATTCAATTTTTGCATTTTTATTAACATAAAAACTAGAGCATAACCTAGGGCTTTTAGATTTTCTAATAATCACTTTGGCTAAGAGATCATTAATTTCTCTTTTACAGCAATCTATGAGCCTTCTACCTATTTTTCCCTATGCCTATGTTTTGGTTTATAGGTTTTTGGGCAAGTAAAACTAAATTGTCCATAGAAAGATCCTAACTCTCTTTAGTTAAGTGCTCTTTCTTTAATTAACTACCTATGAATCCTTTCGTCTTGGTAGATTTTGACAGCCATTTTTTAGATGTAGGCTACTAAGTTCATTAGTAAGTTGTTTATATAGAATATCCTGTTGAATTTATTCCTAATTTCTCTCTAACCTTATCTCCTAAGGATTTAGGGAGTCTAACTAGGAATTTTTCTTTCCAAAAAGGTTGATTACTATCAAACCTAGAGTATATTTGGTTAAAGAAGGTATCCTTATACCATGTAAGGTTTGAAAGGTTCTTACACCTAAGATTTGAGAGTAGTTTGGCTAATTTGTCTTTCCATAGGCTGGGATATCCTATGATGTGTTTGGTGATTGTGTAAATCAGGGTATTTACAGCATCATGAATAGGTTAGGCATCTTATCCTAACATTAATTCCCCTTGACTATCCAATATGAAAGCTACATAGATTTGTTGTCTTTCAAAGTTGGTGAGGTGTTCATCCCACTATCGTTTAAGTTGGCCAGCAAATCTGATAGCTAGGACATGAATTACTATTGTATCATCACATCCTTGCATAGTTTGGTAGGTTGTACTAACCATGGCCATTTGCTATAGAAGTTGAATTATTTCATATTAAAATTTATCATCTATGTTCCATTCATAGATGTTATTCCCATTATAAGAATTTTGCATAAGGGACATTTAAAGTTCTAAAGAATTTTGGAAATTTAGTTGTCTAGGTCTCCAAAGTGCTAAGGTCCTAAGGGTTTCTATCCTAGGTTCCTTTTTTCCAGAAAAATCCCCAAAGGCTATTTCTAAAGCTTTATCTAAAGCCCTTACATTTCTACTTGAACTATCTCTTAAGGATGACACAAAGATAACCATATTTTTTCCTAATTAATCTAGATCTTCAATCATTTGGGTTATTTTAGCTATTTCTATTGAATTTGCAAGATCTATCCTCTAAGACCTATTGAGCTATTTTTCCTTATTTGTGGAAATCTCATTAGGTTTGAAAAGGGTTTTTCTATTGTTTTTAGAGTGTTACTCGAATTAGAGGTTTCTCCTATTCATATAGGTCCACTAAGGATTTGTTGTCCTAAGGTTTGAAGGTAATTGTTGGTATAGTTGTTTTGTTCCATTAGAGATTGTATATCTCTTGAAGAAACAAACTTATTTGGGTCTTTTATCTTAAAAAAAAAGAAGCTATCATTGGATTTCTAGGGTCTTTTGTTTTTATAACAAAAGATTTTGGACGTGGAAGTTTAGAGACTACCTTATCTCATCTAATCATTGTCCAATTTTGGATTGCCCTAGTGGTAACACTAACTGTTTCACCAAAGGGTTATTTTATCATGGAAGTTCTATGTCATGGTGAATTTGAAAGAAGGTAGGTGACAGAGGAGGAAAGACTAGACTATGCTCTATGTCATCCTCTATTTTACCTTTTCCTTTAGAATTTTTCTTGATATAAACAAGTTTTAGGATTCTAGAAGTATTATATAGACATCTAATGTTTATAGTTGAGAAAGTCCTCCTTAGACTTCTCAAATCAACTGACATGGTTGAATTTGTAGTAGTTAATGTTAGCCTTGCTACCATACTTTCTTTAGTTTTGATGTTGAAAAATAATTTTGATCAATATCATAATATGTTTATGTGTTTGATGTTTGTTGAATGTTTGTAGGTTCAAAGTTGATCAAAGTTTACTCAAGAAATCCACTTTAGACATAGGATTTTTATTGATTTGATTAAGACCTTTTGAAGTGTGTTCTAATCTAATCTGATCCAACCAAGTTTCTTAAACTAGTTAAATTGACGTAGAAATAAAATATTTGAAATGAACTTTAAATAAAAGTTTTCAAACAAAGTTTTCAAATACTCTTTCACAAGTGAAATTTTTATAAAAACTATCTTTTACCATATGAATCAATTCACAAATCTATTTATTAGTTAGTAACTACTCTGAATCGATTCACGAACTGAAAGTTAGTTATTTTTCAAATGTCCATTATTACACTATAAATATCCCCAAGTCATTAGTTAGTAATTGCTCTGAATCGATCCACAAACTAAAAGTTAGTTATTTTTCAAATGTCCATTATCACACTATAAATACCCCCAAACGTCATTTCAAGCAAAATAGTTTTCATATCTTCAAGCGCGAAAATAGAGAGAAAAAATAGAGCTATAACTAATTCATCTCTACCTCATCAAAGAGTATCTAATTAAAGTTCTTTGATCAAATTGGTGAAGAACTCACACTAGATAATTGAGATTTTCATCTCAATTTTGGTATTGTATTTCTAACTTGTTTCTTGGTTCAATTTTAGATTTCTAGGTTGATAAAAATCTAAGATACAAAGGAAGAGGTTAATCTCCCTTTTGCATCCTTCTAGAATTGTGAGGTTAATCATTATTTGTAAGAGGTGCAGAGAATTCTTGGTAGAATCTTCTAAATTGTGAGGTTGATCATAATTGTAGAAGATTAAGAATTTTTGTATCTAGGTTAGCAAAAGCCAAGTCAAATCATGTGTATAAACTAGTGCTCAAGAGCTTGATTAATTCCTGTGTTTTGGTGATAAAAAGTGACTATCTAGTTAAGGATTGTCCACTAGATGTAGACTTCAATTGTAGATTCAATTGAAGTTAAACAATTTTAAAAATCTTGTGTCTCTTTATTATTTCTAGAATTATCTTTCTGCTATTTTGATTTAACTAATCAATCTATTATTGAATTCTAAATTAGTAACTCCAATTAAATCTTTGTTATTCAATAACCATACTCTGATTATTTTCTTTAGAGAATTCCACTGTTATTAAAACAAAGTAGAATCCAATATAAGCCAAAAGAGTATTTTTAAAAATAAAAAAAGGGAAAGATTGTAATTTTTGGGACCAACAATTTGTATCAAAGCTTTAACTCTTGATACTTCTTTTGACTTCAAGAAAATCATGGATTCTAGTTGTATTTTCTTGCTTGAATGTCCATCCTTGCATAAACCACCTAGTTTCAATAGAGAATATTATACCTATTGGAAATAAAAAATTAAAGATTTTATTGAAGCAATTGACATTGACATGTGGGAAATTGTTGAAGGAGGATATGAACCTCCAAAAAATTGATTAATGGTATTCCACAGCCAAAGGCAAAATCCCATTAGACTGAAGAGAAAAGGAAGAGACACCTCCTAGCCTCCAAAATCAAATGGATTATTTTAAATTCACTATCACCTAATTAATATGAGAGAATTTCTAACTGTTCTACTGCAAAAGAAATTTGGACACATTAGAAATAGCACATATTAGCACTACACAAGTCAAAGCATCTAAAGTCCATGTATTAGTCTCACAGTATGAAATGTTTAAGATGGAAGAAGGAGACTCCATAAAGGATCTCATTCAAAGGTTCACTACTATAACTAACCATCTTATGTTACTTGGCAGAAAATTTAACAATGCAAATTTAGTGCACAAAATTATGAGGTCTCTAACGGAAGAATGGCAGCCAAAAGTGACAACGATTAAAGAATCACTTAAGATGGGGATACTAACAATTTAGGACCTCTATGGAAATTTAGAATAACATGAGTTGGAGCTAACAAGATATGAGAAAAATGGTCACGATAAAATAAGGAAAACCTTGGCACTTAAAGCTACAAATCATTTGATATTGATGAAGATGAGTTAGATAGTTGTGTTGAAGGTGCAGGTGAAAAAGAAGATATGGCTTTATTAAGCAAAATGCTATAGAAAATGCTTAAAGAAAAAAGGAACAAAGAAAAGAGGAAAGCAATTTCATAAAGAAGAAAGCAAAACAAGAGTGAAAAAGGAAATTCTTCAAGCACAACTCTAACATGATTTGAATGCAAAAAACTTGGACACTTTAAACTGGACTGTGCTGTATACTTGAAAAAATAGTTAGAAATTGAAAGGAAGAAGCAAAAGCAATCTTTCAAGAAAGGCAACTTAGTTGTATGGGATGATGAAGATGTTGAAGAAGAAGAAGAAGAAGAAGAAGAAGAAGAAGAAGAAGAAGAAGAAGAAGAAACAGAAAAGGAAGCATTGCTTTGCCTTATGGCTAGACATGATGAAGACACTAAGGTATTTGGAAATAAATCTTTCTTTTTTACTTCAAGTGATGATGATAATAGTGATAATGAGATTAATGATGAACTTGCTAATTTATGCAATGTACTTATTGAATCATTACAAAGAGCTAAGAAAGAGTTAAAGCTTGCTAAAATAGAAAAAGAAAGCTTGCTTGAGAAAATTAAGTAGATTGAAAAAGAAAACAATGATTTAAATCTCTTAGCTAAAAAAAGTGTGGAATGAAAGTAAACTCTGTGATCAATGTGAAATCTATAGATCCAAAATATACACATTGACTAAAGCTTTACAAGGTTTCACTAATAGTAAGATGAGACTCAACAACATGGTGCAAAATCAAAAAGATTTTGAAAATAAAAATAGTTTAGGATATAAACAACAAAATAAAAGAAGATCTAATAAAAGATCTCTTACTTTTAAATCAAAAAGGAATTTTAGCTACATAACCTACTTTTACTATAATCAAAAAGGACAACATATTAGACGTTGTCCATATAGAATGCAACTTATGTGCAGAAACCAAATGAAAAATTAGTTTGGCTACTTAAAGGATATCTTGCTATGTTTACTAACAAATATAGACCCAAGATCCATTAGGTACCACAAATGCAAAAATAGTTTCTGTTTTGTAGGATTGTGGGAGACATGGAAGCAACTTATTGTATTTGGATAGCAATTACTCTCACCATATAAGTAGAAATGTTAAAACCCCCTTAGAAAAATATAATTGATTATATTTTACATTGCAAATTCTAACTTAGGCATCAAAGACTCCCTTGAGTTTGTTCTGTAGGTACTTGACATGAGAATTGAGTTTTCAATTGTGTTGATTTGATTATTTTTCGTACATATTTCACTTGGTAAGCATACTGGTTCAAAATAGCATAAAATCTTATTTCAAAACTTTCTGAATCAAATCATGAATCGATTCAAATTTTTCCAGGATTTCTAAGAGTTTCTGAATTAATTCATGAATCGATTCACAACTCAAAAATTACACTATGAATCGATTCACGAACTGATTCACTGAATTTTCAATCTTTTGGGAAGCTCTCAAACTCTGAAAAATTCTAATCAGCCTAAATTGAATCAATTCCCAAATCAATTCAAACCTAATGAAATCGATTCAATCCCTAACTAAATCAATTCAAGAACTAATTCATCAAATTTTCAATGTTTCTAGTATGTTTCAATTTTTGAAAATTTCTATTCAGCTTGACTGAATCAATTCCAAAATTGATTCACAAACTTAAGCATATCATACTACAAGAATTTCAGGAAATTCCAATGCAATAAATCCGTTGGAATTGCACCAAAATCTGTTGGAATCAGTCATTCCAACAAAAATTTCAATAGATTTGGTTCGTTGGAATGGCAAATTCCAACGGCGTATTCCAATGGATTTTCTATTCCAACAGATAGAACCCGTTGGAATATCAAATCGAAAAATTTGTCCAACGAGTTATTCCAACGAATTTTTTCCGCTGGAATTAATTCCAACAGATTTTTTCCGTTGGAAAATTCATTGGAATATTTCGTTGGAGTATTCCAAAAATTCATCGGAATATCTCGTTCAACAAAATCCATTAGAAAATTCGTTGCAACAATAATTTTTTTTGTTTTCTTATTTTTTAATAGTTTGAAAAATATTTCAACAGATTAATATTCGTTGGAAGTTCCGTTGGAAAAAAAATTTCAATCACTTTTTTGTTTTATATACTATCCAATTCAACAAAACAACACATGGAACATAAAAAATCACTGCAAACAATAAGTAATATCAAATATGAAAAATGCATATAAAAAATAATATAAAAAATCTGAATATAACAATGTCAATAATAACAAGTAATGTAATATAACAACAATCAGTCATCCCCTAAGGTGTCGTGAGTATCATCTACCAACTGCTCCTCATCCTCATCAATGGTAGGGGCTGGAACCGAAAGAGTCTGAGATGAATGCGGGGGTACAGAAGCATGTTGGTCAGTCATGGAACTGACCTACTGCTTAAGCACAGTCAACTCACTCATCACAAAAGAGAAGGCCTATTGAGACTCTGACACCTGGGCTTCTAACTATCTGACACAATCCTGTCGCTAAGAGTTGCTCGAAAAATCATGCTGGTGACATAATGTTTAAATATCCGCAAGTGCACGGCATAGTTGTAGCTAGTACTGGCAAATACGGGTCAATCCCATAGGGAAGCTATTTCAATTACTAGAATCTTTACAATTTTACTATCCAAATC
>JANHAO010003672.1:0-25666 GCA_026873985.1 Saraca asoca | reverse complement strand
GGATAAGGGCAAGATCGAATTCGTTTCCGCTATATAAATTGTTCACCACGTTTTTATCAACTATACCTGTTTGGGACCTACAAAGGTAAACACAAAGTTTGTGAAGATAGCAAAGCCTAAGGCACAAAAGTTGTGGAGATAACTATTCGAAGGTTGTAGGTGAAGCTATAAAGTATATATTAGGCAATAACTGTGTTTGTATTAGGAAGTTAAATTTTCTTTCCTATAGTTCATTATGATGGGTAGGATGTGAGTAGGATGATTGATTCTCTAATTTTAGGATAGAAATTTTAGAGATTCTAATTGATTGTAAATTGTCTCTAATTCTTGTATAAATTGAAGCATTTGGCTGAGAGTTTTCTCAAGGCATTCCTAATAAAAACAAGTTGGTATCAGAGCCTTCCACGGAGGGTTTCTTTTTTCTTTTTTTTTTCTACATTTACCCTTTTTTCCCACTCAATTTTAATTACAAAATCTCTCTTACTGCTATCTATTTTGCCTAATTTTTTTAAGACTTCACAATATTATCATTCTTCACTAGCCTCTAGCTTCATCAAATTGAGAAGCTCCAGTGTGTATTTTAACAAACCACCACTAGAATCCTATTTGTCAACAATTTTGAAGCCATCATGACCAATGCATGATACACATGCACCACTTTACCCGAAACGCGTGAGTCCCAAGTACCGCCACTTTTAGAACGCATGATCTACACATGTTGTTGCATTTTGCTTGTTGTCATTTGCTAAGTCTTCTTGTCACATTGGTTCTCCACTACCTCTAGAGTATGGCTGAAGCCTTAAAAACCATGTCCAACATAATCTTCTCTTCTGAATATTTCATTATTTGGTAATCCTATCATTACTTTTGTCAAATTGGATGGAACTAACTATGCCTTTTGGTCTATTGCTATTCAGATTTTGTTTAAGGGACAAGATGTCATAGATCATATAAAAAAGAAATCCTCAGAAATTCTTCATCTCGATAAACCAAATTAGGAGAAACCGAATGCTCAGTTATGTGTTATCTTGTGGCAGTCAATTGATCCTAAATTGTTTATATATTTTTGGTCCTCTAAAACATGTTATGTTGTCTAGGAAAAGGCTAAAAATTTATATATTACTGACATTAAGCGTCTTTATAATGTAGTATTTAACTTGATTAATTTGAAGCAATAGGATTAAGATATTATGTCTTATTTGGAAAAAATCCATACCATTATAGAGGAATATTATCAATCAATGGGAGAAACAAATAGACAAGGTTTTTTATGGCACTAATTTTTGTAGGTCTCAATCCAAAATTTGCTATAATACGTGACTAGATATTATTTGACTTTAAGATTTTGACAATAGATGATGCCTTCTCTTAGTTGCTGTGAAGAAAACTTCTAGCACCCATCTCCAATTCTTCAACAATAAATGATATGTCCACTTTAGTATAACAATCTAGTGAAAGCAAATGAGGTGGTAATGGAAATCAAGGAGGTCGAAGAGGTAGAGAAGACTCATTATTTCTATACCTATTATCAGAAAATTAGACCTTTACAAGACTATTGCTATGCTCTTTATGGGCATCCATCATGTTTTGCAAATGTGGCTAATAACGAAAATGGTATGGAAGTAGAAAATGCCCCCATGGAATCATCACTGTCCTCTGATCTAGAATATTAAGAGTTTCTTTAATCCTTATTTTTTTTGGTACAAACAAGGGAAGAACATTACTTCTATAGCTCACATTGGTAATCCTATAACCTGTTTATCTTATTCAGCATCTCTAGAACATAGGGTGCTCGATTCTGGAGCTTTGATCACATAACCGGTAACAAATCTTTATTCACTCATTTTAATTCCACCAATAAATCCCTTCCTACTGTTACTTTAGCTGATGGATCCAAAACTATTGCCCAAGGTATTAGTCAGGCAAAACCATTTTTTTCTCTACCACTAGAATTAGTCCTTTTCATACATGGTTGCCCACTCAATCTTATTTCTGTTAGCCAACTTAAGCATAATCTTGATTGCTCTGTGACTTTTGCTGCTGATTCCTTTTTCATACATGAACAAAATACAAGGATGATGATTGGCATAGGACGTAAGTCATAGGGATTTATTACATCCAACCAACATCTCCAACAATTTGTGCTGTTAATGAATCTTCGGAGTTGCTCCATTATCTTTTGGGTCATCCAAGTGTTGGGAAGCTTTGGAAGATGGTACCTAGCCTTTCACATCTAGAGTCTTTAGATTGTGATTCGTGTCAATTAGGTAAACATGTATGTAGTTCATTTCCTATTAGAACTCAAAATCAAGCCAATTCTTTGTTTTTAGTTGTTCATTTAGATATTTAAGGTTCTAGTTGTGTAATATTAGCTTTAGGTTTCTAATATTTTGTTACTTTTATTTATCATCACTCTTATTGTAATTGGTTATGCTTGATAAAAGATCATTCTAAGTTATTTTCAATTTTCAAATATTTTTTGTTCTAAAATTCACACTCAATTTGGTTTAACTATTCGCATTCTTTGAAGTGAAAATGCTAGAGAGTACTTTTCTACATCTTTTACTTCTTTCATGACTTTAAAAGGTATTATTCATCAATCCACATGCCCATGCACACCTCAATAAAATGGCATTGTAGAAAGAAAAAATCATCATTTAATTGAAAGTACATGAACTTTTCTATTGCATATGAATGCACCTTTTCATTTTTTGGGAGATGTTGTTCTTGCTACTTGTTATTTAATTAATCACATGCCTTCATCTATCTTGCAAAATCAAGTTCCTCACTCTATTGTCTTCCCAAATGAGTCTGCATATAAAGTTCCTCTTTGCATTTTTATGCTAACCTGTTTTGTTCATGACTTTTCTCTAGGAAAGGATAAATTATCTACCAAATCTACAAAATGCATCTTTTTAGGATATTCAAGATTGCAAAAGGGATACATATGTTATTCACCAAATTTAAACAAATATTTTGTTTCGACTAATGTCACTTTCTTTAAAAGTTCTCCTTTTATTCTCTTCTCTAACAGAATCAACACCAGTGCGTGAAGTCTTATCCCTATTTTTTGATCCCACACTTGTATCTCCTTCACCATTGTAAGATAAAGTTGGCCTTACTAAGAGAAAACCTTCATGGAATCTGTGTCAGATTGAGGTGTTAATGAGGGCATTGACATTTAAAGTGAGGGAGAATGTCACAAGCTAGCCTTATGAACTAGTTCGGTATGCAAACATGTTTGATTTTGTTATGGGTATTTTTGGAACATGGCCTAGCAAAAGCCCAATAGACGAGTCCAACTGGAAGAGGCCCAACTCATCTAAAACTGAGGTCACTGGACAAAGGCACTAGGTCGCCAGACACGAGCTTGGATAATAGGACAAAGGCAAAAGCTCCAAGTTGATTGACAATAAGCTCCAACTCATTGGTCGAAACATGCCACCTCATCCATCTTCCAAAATACTCACTATGGTTAAACCCGAGAATGGGACTAACTTGCATGGCCAACTTGGATATGTCAACTTGTAGGAACCGACTTACAATTAGTTTATTATTTTCCTTTTCTAGAACACACTAAAATTATATACTCCAGCAACTATAAATAGGGGTTGAGATCATTATACAAAAAGAGGCCAGTTCTGAGACATATACTTAGCCTAGTAGAATCCCTATAAAGAAGCATATACTCTATAAACACATTCTTAGAAATAACACTATTATGGATATAAGGGTCAATAACTGACTTCAGCTGAACCACATTAAAACTCCTGGTGTCCTCTCTTTGTTCTTCTTCTTCCTCTAACTCCCTCTTTCATACTCAATTGGATTACAATTTGGGGTTTACTGAACTTTTTGGTTGACTAGATTCAATTTCTACACTTTCTTGGTTGACCAGATTCCATTGTCAACATTTTGGCACTAGAAGGAAGGCCTACACTATATTTTGGTTAATTTCCCGTACAAGTACAATGGCTGAAGGAAGAACCACCAAAAATTCAAACACTTCAACTAACTAATAGAAAAATCATGTATAATAACAGAATGAACTAACCTTTCCTACGACGGACACTTCTGCCATCCCTGCTTTAGGTATCACCACCGGCTTACCCCCTACAGACTACCACCAACTTATTGTTATTGTTTCTAAGATTGATAGAATGCAAATATGGTGCCAACAGTAGGAGACATTTAAGAACATAGTGAAAGAACTGACTGAGGCTGTTAGGGTGCTAACACAGCACATGCCCTAGGCATGCAAAAGCAGGTTCAGGTCACTACACCTAGAAGGGAACCCTGGCATGCTGATTTAGCTCACTCCTCCCATTCATAGACAAGATCAAAGGTTCATTGAGCTCTCGAAGACCATGATGATCAGTGATATGAGAGCTCACACCAAGCGAATGACATGAACAGGTCCAGCCAGGAATATACCTTAGGTCATTACTCCCATGACCAAGGAGCTAAAAAGAGCCAACAAACTTATAGCTACAAAATTTAAGACACAACTCGATGATAGAAGAGCTGCTTCAAAAGGTAAAATAATTAGAGGAGCGCCCTCGAGCTCAAGATAGCCAAGACCGTTATGAAGAGAGGACTCCTTTCACTAGAGAGATAGAGACGCAAGCTCTCCCTTACAAATTCAAAATCCCCCCGATCTTACAAAATGGGGATAATGATCCATACGAGCACCTGGATGCATTCAATGTTTAGATGGATCTCCAGACGACTAATCCACTGGTCAAATGTCACGTCTTCCTAGCTACACTAGGAGACATACCTCAAACATGGTGAAGGAATCTTCCAGCTCATAACATTGACAGTTAGGAAGAGTGCCAAAAAAGATTCATCAATCAGTACAAAGCATTAAGAAGGCAGCTCATACCATTCTGCCACTTCGCAACTATTTTCTAGCAAAAGAATGAATCACTAAAAGACTACATCACTTGTTTCAGGCATGAGGTCAACAATGTAGAAAGCCCATTAGATGAGAGCATTCTAATAATAATCTCAACGGGACTTTACAAGGATGAAAAGCTATATAAGAACATATACAAGTCTCCTATAAGGGATTTGGGCAAATTTTATGAACGAGCTGCCAAGTAGATCAGGTAAAAGGAGACCTTTGGCCTAAAGAAGTATGATCATAAGGACAAGGTAAACAACTCCAATCAGAATGCAAAGAGGAACAATGATGGAAATGCCAAGGATAGTTTTGATAACTAGCCTGTAAAAAAGGTCAGGACTGATTGACCTAAGCACTAAGGTCACCATAACAACTATAGCATCCTATCAGACAATCAGGATAGGATTTTTGCAATAGAAAAGGATAAAGAGGACTTCGAGACACCTAACCCTATAAGAAGTCCCCGTTGGTGCAAAGACAGATAAGTTTTGCATCTATCACAATGAGGTCAAGCACAATACTTTTGATTGCCCAACACTCAAAGATGCAATTAAGGATCTGATTAAGAGAGGTCACTTAAAAGATTATGTCATGCAACCAGTAAAATAGTGACCTTAATAACCACGATAAGGTCTCAAGCAAAAGTAAGCATATGCTATGAAAGCCATGTGATTCTGTAATGTCATTTAGAAGTTAGTAAAAGTGCCAAATTTTTCCTTAAAAGTGCCCAAGTTTTTCCTTAAATTGTCACAATTGTGTTGAATGATGTTTCAGTAAAATGCTATACAAGATGGAGTTAAGGTTCCCTGGGCTTGGAATACAGCACATCTGCTCACCCCCTTTCACAAAGGGCCCCTTAGGAGCCGTCCGGGGGAACCTCATTGATATTCTAAGGACAAAATCGTAAGGAGCCATCCAGGAAAGAACCCGTCGATACTCCAAAGTGGAAAATACCTCAGCATGCATATGACCTACTATTCAGCACTATATGCATGCAACCTCCTACTCAGCATGCATACGACCTACTCTTCGGTATTGTATGCATACGACCTACTCTTCGGTATCGTATACATGTGACTTACTTCTCAAATACATGCATACGACTTACTATTTGGCACCATATGCATGAGATCTATGTCTAAAAAATACATGCATATGACTTACTCTTCAGCACCGCATGCATGTGATCTATTACTAGGCAAATACATGCATACGACCTATTTTTTGACACCATATGCATATGATCTATTATTTGGCAAATGCATGTGATCTACTATTTGGCAAATGCATGCATACAACCTACTTTTGAGCACCGTATGCATACGACCTACTCATCGTATGCATATGACCTATTATCTAGCAAATGTATGCATACGACCTACTTTTCGACACCATATGCATGTGACTTACTACCTGGCAAATGCATGCGTATAACCTGCTATTTGGCATTGTATGCATGTGACTTATCATTCAGAAGCTAGCTCTGATGCAACCTATCTCAGCATCTAACTTATGCTAATTAAGGTACAGATCTCATGCAACCTATCAAAGCATTCAACTTATGCTAATTAAGGCATAGCTCTCATATGACCTACCTGGACACTCTACACATGCCACCTGAGGTACTATGGTGCTCAAACTCATTACCAGTTAAGGCACTTCAATGCTCAAATTCATTAACAACTAAGATGACTTAATATGACTGATTGGTCATTCAATTTAATTACTATTTATTTAGCTATGATTTGCAAGAATCTATTCATTATCTTCTGTGATATTCAGAACACCTAACATGATACGCTTGGAAAAGCAAGGAAATATGAAAAAAAATCATTAAAAACCTCTTTCAATGAGGTAAATGTATACATGAAGATTCAAGAATATAGATCAAAATAACCCTATAGCTATCATATCCTAAGAAGAAGGCTGGCTTTTAGGAGTTAAACTCTAACAAGCTGGAGGATCAACGAACAAGCTGACTACTCAAGCTTTTTCTTATCCTCCTCCTAAGCTAAAAGCTTGTCCCTCAGCTTTATTGCCCCCATGATACTTGGAGAAACTAAATGGTTAACTCACCATGCAAGAAGGCAAAAAAGTAGAGGTAAAAGAATTGAATACATCAGCATCACCATGAAGAGGTTATGAAAATTGTACAAAACTTCCCAAAGTCCTCAAAGAGGAATTGTCCATGGGAACTTTCTATGCAACAGGCCATACACGCCTTGTATCACTTTATCAAAAATCCAATTCATTAGAAACATGGGGGGCTCAGCCAATGCACCTATCGGATCATTCTATGAAAAAGAAGAAAGTTTTTCATACCTTATATAGACTCGTCTGACTTCACTGATAGATCCAGAAACTATCCAGCTACTTTTGATCAAATGATCCAACAGAAAGTAAGGCTGCCACGCCAACGGCTATGAAAAATGTGCATTAAATGCATGGCCTGACATAGATAAGATGATAAGACAAAAGTCTAAAATGACAACATTACAGACTAAAAGAGTAGGCCTTTGTCAACATACTATAGCTTTTAATCCGCAGAATGAATTGAGAGCTGGGGGCTAATGTTATGGGTATTTTTGGAACATGGGCTGGCAAAAGCCTAACAAACAAGTTCAACTGGAAAAGGCCCAACTCGTCCAAAATTGACATTGCTGGAGAAGGGCATTAGGTCACTAGACATGAGCTTGGATCATAGGACAAAGGCAGAAGCTCTAAGTTGATCGACAATGAGCTCCAACTCATTGGTTGAAACATGCCACCTTTTACATTTTCCAAAAAACTCACTGTAGTTAAACCCGAGAATAGGACAACTTGCAGATATCAACTTGTATGGGTAACTTGGATACATCAACTTGCAGGAACCGACTTGCAATTAGCTTATTATTTTTCTTTTTTAGAATACACTAAAATTGTACACCCCAGTAACTATAAATAGGAGTTGAGATTATTGTACAAAAGAAGGCTAGTTTTGAGACATATACCTAGCCTGGTAGAATCCCTATAGAGAAGCATATACTCTATAAACACATTCTCAGAAATAACACTATCATGGACATAGAGGTCAATAACTGACTTTAACTGGACCACATTAAAACTCTGAGTGTCCTTTCCCTATTCTTCATCTTCCTCCAACTGTCTTTCAAACTCAATCGAATTACAATTTTGGGTTTACTAAACTTTATGGTTGACTAGATTCGATTTCTACACTTTCTTGGTTGACCAGATTCCACCATCAACAGATTTTATATGAAATTTAGTGAAAAATCAAGTATGAAGAGGAGGTCTTGTGCTGCAAATTTGGGAATAAAAGTAATTTTATATTATTTTTTCATATTTTTCCTGTTTTAGGGGTGTTTATGTCTTTTTAGCATAGTTCATTTATCTACTGTAAGTAGAAAACACATAGTTGCGATCCTTGTAGTTTTATCTTCACCTTTATATGATATGAAACATTAGAAACCTTCCAAGTTAGGAGAAATGCCCTTATGTCAACTCAAAATAAAAGTATATCTACTTGTACTATTAGGATTTGGCTTATGATGCTTATTAAGGGTACGTTTGGTGACTCAGGTGGGAACTATGGCATGGGCTAAGGATCAAAGTACAGTAGCTTAGAGACTCCTTTTACACATTCAAAACTATGTAATGAGGCATATATTAATAAAACATAATTGTCCCTCTCCTTTTTTAAAAAGTCCCTTCTTAATGTAAAATAGAGGCTATTTGTATTTTTCAAGACTCAGCATGTGCGGATGCTTTGACTACACACTCATGGTTGCCTATGGACATATTACATATATGATTTCATTGTATAGGTGATCAAAACCTATTTTGCCCTATTATCAATTCAAATGTGACTTGAGTTTATTGGAAGCTTGTATGTTAGCCTAGAGTTAGCATCGTGCGCTACATGATACGGCTAGAAGAGTTATCAACTTGTGACACCTTGTTGTGTTTTTTATTTCCTCAATTCTTACCTTGATGTTTGAGAAGGTACTCAAAATCTTTAATTAAGTGATATGTCAAATTCATGGGATACAAATATTTGTTGGGCATAACCATGTACTTTAAATTAGTGTCCCATTGAATGTTTCTGTTAATTTAATTAAGTTGTTTCATTCTTGGTGATTTATGCAAAATATCTCGGAATGATGCAAATTGAATTTGAAAAACATTTGTAGAAACTCATATGTTAATTTCTCACAAATGGGAGTTCCCACAAAGAAAACAGCCTCTGAGGTTGCAAAAGCAAGTAATGTTGTAATTACCATGTTACCTTCATCCCATGTGAGTACTCTATGGCATTTTATTTCTTGTGAAAGATTAAGTCATTTATGTATGTCACTATTCTTTGAAGCTGGCCTTGTTTCTTCCTTCATATTTCTATAATAAATTTTTTATTCATTGGTTTTTAAACTTTGGATGGCTTCCTCAACTAATATGATTGTCTGCTCTTCTTCCAAATTGGCATTTGTACCACCATCAGCTAAAATGTCCTAAAGATTATTTTTTTGGTGAACACCTAAAGATTTTATTTTATATAAGTATCTTTTGCAATTTTGGAGTTTCCAACCTATGACTAATATTACAAGTCAAACACAAAATTCAAACATTTCTATGAATGCTAAAGAGTGGGCTAGGCTCAAAAAGTTGTTACATGTAGGGGTTTGGACAAGAAAAAAAATAGATTTAACTCTTTTATGCAAATAGTTACAGTTGTTAGTGTTATGAATCCTAATATACTTTGATACTTATTAAATCCTTTCATGATCCATGCTCTAGTTAAAGTAGGACTTGTAATCTATTGTCAAAGATATCAAGACAAATTGTTAGTAACACCCTAAATTTCCCCAATCAATAACATATTTGGATTGTTAAAGTTTAGTTCTTGCACATGCAAATCTTTCTTTGAATTTTTGGTTAAAAATCCTTCAAAACAGTTTTTATCTTTTTCTAAGACTTTTTAGAAGGTCAAGGTTCCTTCTAAGGTTAAAATCTTTGTTTGGAATGCTGTTCTCCACAGGATCAATACTAATGATATGCTTCAAGTGTCCAGGTCTCATCAGGTTGTCTCCATATATATGTGTGATGTGTTACCAGAATTTAGGTACCAACAATCATTTGTTTCTACATTGTGATATGGCTTAGGAGATTTGAACCAAATTATTTTCTTTATTTGATATCTGCTACATTTGCCATTTAAACTTGGGTTGTTTTTTACCTCTGAATTTCAGGGATTTTAGGGGGAGTAAGGATAAGAAGGCTTTTTGGGATTGTTCTCATTTTATAGTTCTTTGGTGCATTTGATTGGAAAGAAATGCTAGAATTTTCATAAATCAGAGCCAACCAAGTGTTCTTTTGTGGGACAGGATTTGTTTGTCACTTTTCTTCGAATGAAAGCCAATGATTTTTTTAGAAGGTTAAGTTTGTCTGATTTGCATAGAAATTAGGTAGTAATCTTGTATTAACTTTTAAGGATTCCTTATCTTCTTCTCTTGCATTCTTTCTCTTATTTATAAAAGTTTCTTTTTCTATTAAAAAAACATATTTGGATAAATTGTATTATTACTTGAAGCTTCTTATCTATGACTCTGCACTGATGTTAGTATAATATACTTATCTAATTTAAGTGATTGATGTTTACACTGGGCCAAATCATTTGTTTCATGGTGAGAAATTTCTAAAGCTGTGGTTATTGATAGATTCATCCACTATTGATCCACAAACACTAAGAAACCTTTCTACTACACTATCTAATTATATTCTAAAAAAAAAAGAAGGGTAACATGAAATAAAATATGGGCTAAGTAGATTGGCTTGTAGGTTAAATTAAGCTATGGATTTTTGTTTCTCTTGTAATATACATTTTTGTTTACCATGTTATTCATAATTATCATGAAAATTTCCTTTTTCATTTTTTGTGGTACCTACACATACTTTAACTATAGTATGTAATTCAAAAAACTTGTACTATATGCTTAACTTCACAGAAATCTATACTACATCTTTTCTTCCATTGGAATGTGTATTCTTGAGTATTCTCACACATAAACCCCTAATATCCTCTTTACTGTTAGAAGATTATTAAACTATGTGTTCATAAATTATTTAGCATATTAACCTTTGCTCAAATTATTTATGTAGCTGTTCTCATTTCTTTTCTAAAGATGTCCATTTCTTAAGTTAATATGATAAATGCACGGTAGCCTCTATGAGTAACTATTAATTTTTATCTACATGCAGTAGAAAATACTTTTAGTGCTATCAATCTATTACTGATGCCTATCTTTTATGTACAAATGCGTCTAATTTCCTACTCCTTTTGCATATTGGATTAACTAAGAAATACTGTTATGTGGCGTCATGTTCCCATGAACTGAAAATTCCCACTACTATTTTGATGCTAATGACTTGCAATTGTTATTCCAGGGTCCATCATTTACTATAACTAGATCTGGCACTATGTAATTTTGAAAGTGACTCTTGATTGATGAGGATCATTAGGCTCTCTATGGTTTGAATTTTGCTTTCAATTTAGTTGTTTTGAAGTATATGGAAGGAATTCTTCCAATATTCTTTTGCTATGTATGAATTATTACTTTTGGTGTGCTAAACTGATAGTGTTTTTTATGTTGTTACAATATGAGGGACAATAGAATTCTTGTGCTCAATTTGATATGTAAGTCTAATATAATGATTTCAGATTTGTGTTTTATGATGCGTTTGGTTCAGGAATTTTAGAGGAAAAGTAATGGAATAAAAAAACTAACTCCTTTTTCGAGTGTTTAGTTCATGTGTAGTGGAATTTGTTATTGTTACTTAACCTTAAAGAATTTCCTTCATTTGAAACCCTTTCCTCATCTAAGGTACTAGATTACATTATCCTATGAAAAAAAAAACTCATCTTTCCTTTATTCTCTTACCTCGTGAAGCTCCTACCACCACCTGTCGCCATTAACCATCACCCACTACCACCTTTCGCTGTTGACCACCGCTTACCATAACTACTACCATTGACCACTGCTTACCATCACCTTCTACCATTGATCACCACCCATCACTACTATTACTATTAACTACCACTCACCACGACTTTTCACTATTAATCACCATCTACCACCACTTCCTGCAATTGATCACACTGCCTATCATGACTACCACTATTAACCATTGCGCATTACCATTTTCCATCATTGACCACTATCCACCACAACTTTCTGTCGTTGACCTCTATCAACCATCATATTCTGTCCTTGACCACCACTGTCCAATTATCTACTACTGTTAACTATCATTTACCAATACCTACTATCATTAACCACCCCTTATGACTACCTACTGTCGTTGACCACTATCCATCGTTACGTACTGTCATTAACCACCACCCAACACCACCTATCACTCTTAACCACTAGCTATCACCATCTACTACCTTTGACCATTATCCACCACCACTTACCGTTGTTGACCATTTTCCATCACTATCTACCACTATTGACCACCATTCATCACTATTGATTACCACCTAACCAAACAGTAAGAAAAGGAATCATAAATAGTGTGATTTCATTCCCTTGTTAAACCAAACAAATTAAAAACTATTACCATTATCCTTACTCATCCTTATTTAATTTTATTCCCTTTTCATTTTCACATGTTAAACTAAACACCTCCTTAGTATATTACAAGTATGCTCAGTTGATTCATCAAAGTTGTGCATATTGTTATTGCAGCAAAGTCATCCTAAAAGAAAAAGGAAGTATTGAGTGAATTGATTATAAATTATAAGATTTTCGACCTTTAAGAACGAGATTAATCGCAAGGAAAATGGAATTTCTAGAATAATATCAAACCCCTTTGAAATTATTTGAGAATGCAGACTTTTGGCATACTTTTATGAACAATAAACTGAACTTTTTTCAGTCAAAGAAAGCATTTTTGGCTGCAAAACCTTTATTCAATGGGAAAAAGTGCAATATATTGCGGCAAACCAGGAAGTGGGCCTGTAAGTTTTACTGTTCTGAATTTCTAATCGCGTATTAATCCTTAAATTTGCTTCCTAATCTAAAGGCTTTGGTAAATTTATTTTATGTGTGTGTGTCATTGGATTTTCACTTTTATAAATGATATAAATGAGAGCTGTGAACAGTTCCTAAGTATTATAGCTCATCAAGCAAAAATTGGAATTTCCTTAGCTTATTTGTCAACTTATTTTTATCTGTGTTGCTCAACTGGTTGGCCATCGAATGACTCTTTATGTATTGAAATGAAATTCAATTTAACCTAAGTAAGAGAATGAAATTAACGGCTTTTGTTGAACAGATTATGATCTCATTAAAAATCATTTCATCTCAAAAAGTCTTAAGTAAATAATTAACAGAAAGTTCAGTAATGGCTTTATTAATATAGCTAATAATATGTCTAGGGTAATGCTTCCTACTAAAAAAAAAACTGTGAATCCTACTAAAAAAAAAATTATGAATCTTATGGAAGTTTAATATAAAAATTATAAAAGTTACAATCTTTTATATAAAATCTTAATTTTTTATATAAAGTTATTAGTGTGTACTGACTTTACTTGTAACAAATATACAAAAAATTATAGTTTCATTATTCAAAGTTGTATAAAAAAATTTCAAAATTTTTCTTTTTTATATAAAAGCTATAATTTTCATTGAAGAAATTACAAAAGATATGAAAAAAAAATTTCACAAAACTTGCAAAAATACTTCTCTACACGTATTTTCTCAAATTTGTATCCAAGCATAGCCCCTTAATCAGAAATATAATGTTCATCTTTCATGTTCTTATTTCATTCTCGAAGGATTTAGGTAGCAAATGCCAGTAAAAAGAAGGCTGTTGAGAAGTTGGAGACCAACAACCACAAGAACAAGCTAACAACCTTGGTTCATAGTAAAGAACAAAAAGATTTAACAGTTAAAGCAAGCAATGGAGACAAAGTAGTGTTTCTGTGGCAGCCAATACTAATTGCATATACCCTAACTGATGGCTATTCATATGTTGTCAAGTTGAACTTAAAAGAAGGCGGTGGATAATTCAATCTACTATTCTACGTATTCTGATTGAGAGACATATACATCTATCCTTCGTCAGCATTTTCTGTTCTCTTCCATATGTGCGTACACATAGATCAGGTATATCAGGTCTCAGATTTCATCAGGTTTATAGTTAGGTCACGCTGATACCTTTTAACATCAGGTTCAACACAAATCAACTTTTATATTAATACATTTTTATGACATAATTTCACTTATTATAATACTACTTAATGATTTATGCTTCATGTTATTACAATTTATTATTGGACTTGACAATTTAATATTTCCTTCTTTAAGATATGGATATATATCTCTAATATACATAGTATATAAAAATTTAAAAGAAAATAGAGAAAAGAATAAATTTTTAATGAAGGATTATTAAACTCAATCAACCCAAATTCATAGTCGTGTTTCACGATTCATAGTGTCTTGGTTAATAGGATTTTGCATATATCAGGTTTGGTGGAGGTCGGGTTGTAAATCTCAGACCCTATTTATAATCAAATGGTTTGGCAAAAACCAAACCCTACCAGTACACACCCGTGAAAAGAGCATGTTTGATTTAGCCATTTTCTTTCCTTTGGCCATTGCTGGGGAGGACTTTTCCATGAAAAGGAGGAAAAAATATACTTCGATGAACATCACAACTTTTGTCATTAATACCTTGTTCCTCATCATGTCCCATTTCACCATGTCTAACTAACTGAGAAGACTTGCACGTAAAAAGCTTGGGCATTGGAAAAATAATAAATGAAATTTCTATAGACAGTCTACTACAAATTCCACATTACCCTCTTGCAAATAGAGATCCTTTTGTACAATGATTTTCAAATTAGCTCTCCTCTATAAGCTTGTCTAATACAACCTGCAAAGTTTGCACAAGGTCCTAAATTCAAATCTCTATGCCTTCGCTTTACCCTGAAAAAAAGACTTTGTATAACAAGTCACAGAACAGTCCTCAGTAAATTACAGAAGAAAAATACATCAAAAATATGATTTAGCCCAAAAATAAATCAACAAAGCAGCCTCTCATCATGGTCATCACCAACTCATGTCAAACATCTTCAGCAACTGAGTTGAACAGAGAAGGCGCTTGCAGGAGCCAGCAATTGACGAGCTGCATCCTTGGAGAAAAAGGACCATGCTTCTGGCGTGATGCAAGAAGTGACTATGCAGCTTAGAATGCTCCTGAATTTTTGAGCCAAAAATGATACTTCATCAAACTTGTACAGCTTGAGAAGTGAGAGGTAATACCATTCTTCCTTGTGAAAGACAATGAGACTGACGCAGAACTACTCCTCCAAGCAATCACCAAAAGGCCGTTGCATATTTGAAATAACATCTTATGTCACCCTTTAACCACCTCACTAAGATGGAGAACATCATCACGTGGGTGTCCCTCTTCCACCTTAACTTCTATTTCATCCCCTACGTGAGTTCCAACAGAGACCCAAGCAGACGCTTGAAGTCCAACCTGCAAAAGAGAATCCATTTGTAAATTAGAAATAGTCTTAATATCCCAATCAAATATATATCATCACATGAATCAAATATTTGGGGAGTATTAGAGCCAAGCTTGAGTTTCCAGACATTTAACTAGTGAAAACTCATTTAATATAATATTATTAAAAAAAATTTGCTGAAATGTATAAACATTTAAAAAAAATATATAGTTGTCAAAATTACAGTTAATATTTTAAAAAACTCTAATCGAATAAGCTTTGAGCTTGATATTTTTATTTCAAGTCGAGCTTGGGCTCGAACACCTTATTGTTCAGCTTGGCTTAATTCCCCCCTAATCGCATTCACAATAATTTTTTCTGCTACATAGCTCCGTATTGGTTCAGTATGCAACTTGGGAATAAATTTATCAAGCCGCAAGAAAAAGATTCCACATCATTCCTGGATGATCTGATATGAAAATTGTGCAAGAGTAATTATAGATTCTGAACAGAACCATAACAAGCCAGTCAGGAACTTAAGCAATGGTTAAAACAATTCACTTAAGCAGAATAGGAGACGATAATGAAGAACATTGAGAATTCATTATTCCTACCAGGTTAATAACATGCACAAGCAAACATTTCACCATTGATTGCAAAAATGCAGAGGACCCTAACATATCACACATGTTCATGATCTTAGTCAGGTAATCCACCTTGACATTTTAAATTTTGTTGCAGTGGAACAATTGATACATGATATGGATTGACAAATAGATTATATAAGAGTAACTATTAACTGCTTACCTCAACCAAAAATAGAGCTGCAATTCGGTCTTTGATAAATCTAAGGATCAAGGCACGAAATTTTTTCTCTTTTGGTTGTCTTCGTAGATATTCTAATATCCAATACCGAAGACTACTGTTGCAGAGTTTCCTCACTACTCTAGTATTCACATTTACTATTGCTGCTATCCCTTCAAGCTGGCCCGCTGAGAAGGGAGGAGGCTCACCTCTAAGAAATGCCTTTACCTGGTGAAGGCAAGCATGCCACTAACTATAAGCCTAAAGCATACCAACATGCAGTACAACAAACCAAAAAACTTATTATAACATGTCTTCTTATTCCACTATAAGAAATATCATTGATGTGGCAGCCATAGAACACAAGTAATTCACGATAATACAAAATTCAATCATTAACAGTAATATGTCCAAAAATAAACCTATGTTTAGCAATGTTTCAATATCAGTCATAATGTCAAATTCATGATAGTATAATGACAATATGAACATCACGTATGAAGAATGACACAAGAATCATATGGGCTATAACTCAAGCTTTTTAGGTTGTATTCTTGGAATGTGTAAATCCATATGATGCTTACAATACACAATTATCCATACATAAGTACAACAAAAGGTTCATTCCATTGAGACAACTTGTGCAACAAATTGCAAAGGACAATATTATCATGTAATATGTAAGAAGTGCATTATTTTTTTATAGAAAAAGCTAATATTATTAAAAGCACGGATAGTGAGTACATTAGAGGAGGATAAGCAATCCTCAAAGAAACTAAAAACTAAAGATAAAAACTTTGGGAAAATAAAACCAAGAAATCCACCCAATCAAAGTTCTAAAACAGATTCCCAATCCCTTTGCAGATAAGCTAAACTTATGCCTAGAAAGAAATTATGAGTTTTAAGCCAAAGCAAAGTAACAAGCAAAATCTTGTCCCACAACAAAAACACAGGCTTTTAAGAATTCTGGCATTCAGTCCGACCATATACACCCAAAAAAAAAAAAAGTCATGGAACTTCGCAGTGTGCTCTTTTTCTTGTTCTTTCCAAAACCACAATGTCTAGTAGAAAATAAGTTATCCAAAGTAGCTCAAAAAATCCACAAAATTGCAAACAAAGAGAAAAGATGATTTGATAACAAACAAGTGACTGTTAGTCTCTATTCTCCAAACTTTTCAAACACAACAACACATATTAGGGGAAACTTTATGTGGTTTGTGCACCTGTAAGATATCATTGATATTGATCTTATTCAAACAGCAATCCAAACAAAAACCTGAACCTTAGAAGGATCCTTAATCTTCCAAGAAGAAATGAGAAAAGGCAAATTGAGACTTAAGGGTTTTGGACCAAAAGATTAAAGAAATATTTATAGGCGAACATGCCAGAGGGATCCAAAGACCCAATATATCTATCTAGATTACATGAAAAATGAAAAGAATCCAACAAATTCAATAAAAGCAACACAAGAAGTCTTATATTAAGATTTTGGGTTAAATGAAAATTTCAAAATATTAGTGCCTTGCCTAGCAAAAGAAGAAATGACAGTACTATAGAGCAAACTGACAGTACTATAAAGCAAAGGGAGAATTGAAAAAAGACGTGCAAAATGAACTGAAAAAACAATTTCTCCTACCTAAGTATCTTTCTAGTAATGAAAACAAGCCGTATCCCCTAGAGAAATTTGAACCATGAGAAGGAAAGAAAAGTAAACCTGAGAGGAATTTTTAGAGACTTCTGAGTTGTGCTATCACATTCTAATGGAGACCATAAGAAATCCATTTCCAAAGGAAACCACCACATCCATTTAGCAACAAGATCAAAGTTTTTGGAAAACAGATCATTGACATCTAAACCTCCAGCTTTCTTTGGCTTGCAATAGACATCCCAGCTCACTAATGGTCTTTTTTGGTATCACTCATACCATAGAAAGTCTCACATGAACAAAATCTCTATTTTTAGAATCACTCATACCACAGAAAGTCTCATATGAAAAAAACCACTATTTTTCCACCACTAGATCTGAAAGAAAGAAAGATAATAGTACAATGCTAGACAAACAAACCTGAAGAAGAGAGAGCCATTTTTCGTGTCTTTAGTAATTGGATCCCAACACCCACCAAATCACACAACACATGATCCTCAATATTAATCCCAGCCACACTACTCTTAATACGCAAACTTGAAATACCTCAAAAGATTGGAGCATGGTACAAGCATTAACAAAATTAGCTTTATCTTGGGGTAAGAAAGGGATGGTATCATCAGCAAACAACAAATAGGAAACTACAACTGAACCATCAACAATCTGCATACCTTTGACCTGCCCCTTATCCATAACCTACTGAAGCATTCAACTAAGCACATCCACAAGTGAAAAGAAAAGGAGATAGAAGATTTCCTTGTCTAATGCCACATTGCCCAACAAACCAACCCTTTTGGCTTCATTAACAGTAACAGAAAAAGTTGCTGACAAAAGACAACCCATGATCCATTTTCTCTAATGAACACCAAATCCCATCTTACACAAAACTTTATCCAAGAATACCCAACTAAGCCCATCAAAAGCTTTCTCATAATCCAACTTGAGAATCAAAACTTCACTTTTATAATTGCCTAATATCCTCAACCACCTCATTGCAATAAGAGTTGCATCAACGATCTATCTATTGGGCACAAAAGCTCTCTGATTATGAGAAATGGTGCCACCAAAAACCTCTGACAGGTCTATAATCCTTGACTTTCAGAACATAGTCCTATTTTGGGACTAGAGTAATGAGAATACAATTGATTTTTTTTTTTTCCCATTATTCCATTCAGAAAGAACTCTAGAAAAACTCTTTTCATATCTCCTTCCATAAAAGCTAAAAAGTTAAGAGACAATTTAATTGAAACAAAAATAACTTGCCAAAAAAATTTGAGAAGAGCCATATTGAAGATGTAGAATGTAGGCATTCTTTTACTGAGTAGTAAGATTCAGGGGAAAAAAAAAAAAGAACACAGTCAAGGAACAGTAAATATTTTGCTTTTTTACAGGTTGTAAACAATCAGTCACACAGGTAATGAGTATGTTTTCTTTACTTCCACTTTCCAGATTCCATTTTCATTTATTCATTTCAATAATTTGATCTATAGATGAGAGGATCTCATTTAAGAATGGAGATTTTTTAACAGGCATATAACAGCATTAAGTTTTGCAATCTACCTTTATCTGCAAGTTCACTGATGATTGAAAGGAACTCACCTGATAATGAGCAAGAAGATCCAAATACCGACGAATGGGAGATGTAAATTGAACATAACCAGAAAGTCCCAAAACTCCATGGCGCACTGGCTTTCTGAAATCAATTTCGGCAGCACGCATTATTCTGACCAGGGCAGAGCTCCTAACAGGTCCTTCTGGAAGATGAGAAAATTCAGACACATCTATATCTGACTGGGGCTGTCCCCTGTAGGGTAAAGCTATGTGATTCTGGGATCCAAATGTGGCTATAGCTTCACCACAGAGAATCATCATTTCAGAGACTAATCGCATTGCAGGGTCTGCTTGATTTTCAACATAAAGATTAATTGATGGCTCCGGATCATCTGGATTGGGCACCTTTATGCGGGTTTCTAACGTGGATGTCTCAATTGCGCCCTGAATCAAGGAGAGTAGGAAGAGTTAACATATCAGAAGCTATTAATTTTGAACGGTATTAATTGGATAAAGTTGATAGCAGTAGCTTATTCCATGTCTCAATGGTTTCACAAATTATCTATTAACCTAAAGCACATTACTAAAGGATGAGCAAATCCTCCAAGAAAAGAGATCAAAACAAAATAAAAAGACTACAAGATACCAACAATCAAAGATCTAGCACAGATTCCAAATCCCTCTGCATATCTGCTAAACTTAATCCTCAAAAGAAACCGCGCTCTTTAAAGTTTAAACCAAAGAGAGAGAGAGAGAGAGGGAGGAAAAAAAAAAAAAACTTCTTGTCAGACAAAAGAAGCATAGGTTGCCATTCCTGTCTAAATATTCTATCATCCTGTTCCAGCCAAATACACCATAACCCAGCAAGCCTGCCATTGCTGCCAACATCCCATAGAGCCCTTGTCTCCTTGTTCTTACCCAAGGCACAATACTTAGTTGAAAGAAAACTCCAAAATATCTGGACAAACCCAGGAAACCACGAAGAAGATAAACTTATTCCACAGCTGCCAAGCTAAATCACAACACAGAAACAAGTGACTGTTAGACTTGGAGCTTTCAAAAAACAACATTGACATGTCCCGGGATAAGGCTTTATGTGGTTCAGATAATGGACTTTAATGAGCAAGGAATCTTGTTAACATGATTTGAGGAAAGAAAAAAGTGGAGTAAGCAGAAAAAAAAAAAAATCCATTCAAGCAAATGCTATTGTTCTAAGGTAAATCTTGTGGTTGCTATTGCTAAGTACCAAAATGTACATATTTCTGAAGATTGGGGGAAGGGGAAGAAGAGAAATGGCATTGTATTTTTTTTTTTTTTGGAAGTTCTTAATGCAATTTTGACTTCACTTATTAAAGTATAATGGAATGTTATGATCCATTACATCAACCAATGCTCCTAGCAACCTATATATTGTTTTCGGATAATACTAACTGGATTTTAGGCCTACAAGTCAGTAGTGATGGAAACCACAAGAGCATGAATAATGAAAATCAGTAATGATACCAAGTAGGATATTTGAGAAGAATGACAATCAATAATGTAACATATTAACTGCTCCTACCTGCTCAACAAATTCCCTAAATGTGACCAAGACAACTGATTTTTCAGATAGTTTTCACTAAAAATTGTATCACATCAAAGTGACTTCGTTGGAAATCTATAAAATATTGGTACAGATCCTGATTCTTTTCTCATTTTTTTTTATTTTTTATTTTGATTGACTGATCAATGATTCTTAGGGATCTTAGTCTTATTAAAAATAATTAGCCAAATCAAATCCCTTTGGTTAGGCTCTCATTTTGTGCATAAATAAAGATATGTACTAATCTTATTATAGTATATGAAGAAACATTTTCTCCTTTTCCACATAGTATCAGAGCATTATTTCTCTGGGATTTTATTTTTTTCTTCTTCAGCCTTCATTGCTGACCCTTTCACTCTAGCCTTCACTTCTGTTTTTTCTTATTCTCTTCAGCCTTCATTGCTGATATTGTTTCTCCATCCTCCATTGCTGATTTCTTCAATCTTCACGGTTGATTTTTGGCCTTCACAGCCAGCCAATTCTTTGTTTCTCTTTCAGCCTTAGCAGCATCCATAGTGATCTTTTTTTCCCTTCCACCAAAACAATGTCCGCATCTGGAACCACAACTGAGTGTTCCTTAGTCTATTGTGTTTTTGGTGCCTTGAGTTCATCTTTTTCTAATTCTTGGCTTACAGACTCTGGGAGCAACTAACCATATGACATGCAGTCCTAACAGATTTCATTCTTATAACCCATATCCTGGAAAAAAAAAAAATTACAGCTGCAGATGACTCACCTGTGACAATTGCTGGCTGTTGAGATAAATAATTACGGTTTAGGAAGGGGAGGGAGTGGAGAAGCTAGAGAGAGTTGGAAAGAAAACTAATCTATTATAGAATCAATAATACGGTTGAATTACATAAGACTTAACCTTAGCCCTCTATTTAGTTAGAGCCTATACAATAGGTGCAGTTTTAAGAAAACTCAGTCACTTATTGACTTATGACTTATCTCTAGTATTATAGTCTAAACTAAATAACGTAATGACATATAGGTCATATATTCTATCTTTATCTTCTAACACTTCCCCTCAAGCTGAAGCATTCAAAGCTTAAGCATGTTACATTAATTAGAACTTTCAAAAATAAGATGTAACAAAAAAATAACTATAAAGAAAACTTAAAAAATTTCAAACTCCACGAATGGCTTGCAGCAAACACAGCATACAAAAAACTCCCCCTGAATTAAACACTTACAAACCCCAAAAACAACGCCAAAACCTCAATAGAGACAACTCCTAAAAAGTCTTTAGGCAACTACCCCTGGTTGCTCCCTTGACCTTCATCCAGTTGCTCCCCCTCGACACAAACTGCACAATTTCTAAAAGTCTTTTGCTAGTTTCCTATGAACTGCTCTCTCAACTTCCTAAATAGTCCTCAAAATCACTAATACCTATGGTTGGAATTATGCCAAAACCACTAATACTACCACAAATCATGTTGCTCCCAAGTTGTACTCATTTAAGCCAATTCCAAGACATCAAAGGAAGAGATGCACAGATTAGACCTATTGAAACACAAGCCACACCAAACAATCCTCCAAATCACGTGAAGGCACCAAAATTTGCTAGACAGTCCTCCAAATCACATGAAGGCACCAAAAATTAAAGTCGCTAAATAATGTTTCAAATCACATGAAGACACCAAAATTCACCAAACAGTGCTTCAAATCACATGAAGACATGAATGAAAAATCACATGTTGCCAAACAACGCTCCATCCGAAGACACCAAAATTAACAATGTCATATGTGCAGAGTACCATAATGCACTCCACCAACACAATTTTGCCCACAACAAAATTGCAAGACCTAGAGCTACACTCAACACCTTTCCAACACTATAGCGTTGGAACATTGCTAGAAAAGCTACTCCTCATAGCAGCTCACCAAATCACCAAAAAAAAAAACACAGTACCGAAAGCCAAATATCACACAAAATTCTCCATGCCAAACAGCCATGGCATACCCAACACAGAATAGCCAAACACAATGAAAATTGCACCAAAAAACTGCCAACCAAAAGAAATGCAGCTTACCAAAAAGGACGGCACCGGATTGTGCACAAAACCATTGAAAATAACTTTAGATAGTGTCAAAATTCACCAAAACCACTCCAGACAGCATGTATAGCACCAGAAACAGCAACAAATCAGCCAAAATAGCTAACTGTAGCTAATCAAACCTGGACTTTGCACTAACTCAACCAACTCAATAATAACTCGATGCAACTTGATCATAACTCGCCTTGACTCAGCATGACTAGTCCTGGCATGGTGGAGACTCATCCTGACTCGGTGATAACTCATCTTGACTAGATGTAGATCATCTTGACTCACACTGACTCATCTTGACTCGGCCCCAACTTGCGCAAGTCAACTCTAACTCACTTGGCTCAACACCATCTCTATCAAATTCACTCTGACAATTCGTCCTCACCAACCACAGCCAATCAGATGTGAGCCTTCAACAGGCTTGGGAAGATCCGATGCAAGCTTGCACTACATCACAGCATGAACCACAAGTGAGACAGAAAACATCATAGCTCAGATTGAGTTTGCTTCCATTTATACACGACTGTGCTTATTAGGTGACATGCTCATCACCGTTCTGCAAGATCTCTCAAGAATCGTCTCGCAAGAATGAAACAGAAGGGTGAAACTTAATAATCTCAGCTCCACCCATGAAATCTTCTTGCAAATCTTAAAACAGATCTCAAGGTGAAGTGCTCCAGTACCAGCTTCGTTCTAAAGCTCACTGTTCATGTCATAAACAGCATAAACACCAGCACACACCGACAATGCTCTAGCAATTTCTTGCAGCACTGCCACCAGCTCCGTCCATTCTTCTTTCAAATTATTAATTTTTTTTCTTTTTTTTCTCTTCACTAACAAAAAAACTTAATCAATGCTAACAATAAAAATAAGCAGATCTAAAAACATCTACCAAACAACAACTCTGAACTATTTTTTTCTCTCTTTCTTTCTTCCTTTTTTTTTTTTTTTGGACAAGATCCAAAAACTCAAGATAACAAAACAAAACAAAACCTGATACCAACAAGGCCTCAAGGCAGATAGAAATACCACTCTAATACCAAGTTGAGAAAAATAATTAGAGTTTAGGAAGGGGAAGAAGTAGAGAAGCTAGAGAGAGTTGGAGAGAAAACTAATATATTATAAAATCAATAAGATGGCTAAATTACATAAGACTTAACCTTAGTTCTTTATTTATATAGAGCCTATACAAGAGGTAGAGTTTTAATAAAACTCAATAACTTATTGACTTCTCTAAACTTATGACTTATCTCTAGTATTATAGTCTAACTACATAACCTAATAACTTATTAGTCATATATTCTATCTCTATTTCCTAACACTAGCTGAGGAACTATAAATTTGACACCTTCTCCTTACTTGAAAAATCTATTTACATGTTCCAAAGCTTTCCACAAATCTTCTTTCCATTCACTACATCACTAAGATTTAAACTGCCGAGTTACTTTCTTTTCTGCACATTGCATTTTTCAGGAATAAGTTACGAGGCAGATGATTGGATTTGCAAGGGAAAGAAATGGGCTCTACTATCTTGAGCAAATGAATACTGACAAAGACTATCAACTGCCTCTTTTCTGCTTTTCAAAAGATTCCTCCTCCATCAATAACATGAGATTTGGCTTCACCATCTCTGCCTAGGACATCCACTTTTTATTCTGCTACAGAACATGTTTCCCCCTCTATTCAAAGATATTGATGTGAGTAGCTTTCATTGTGATACTTGTCAAATTGCCAAACACCATTGTGTCCTTTCCATTGAGTAATACAAGGTCTTCTTAGCCTTTCTTTAATACAAACTGATATTTGGGGTCCATCTAGAATTCATAACTGATATTTGGGGTCCATCTAGAATTCATAATATTGCAGGAGCAAAATGGTTTTTATCCTTTATTGATGATTGCAGTAGAACAACCTGGCTGTTTCTCATGAAAGAAAAATTTGAGGTAAGCAATATTTTCCAACTTTTCACAAAATGATAACTACACAATTTGAGGGTTCTATAAAAAGAGTCAGATATGACAATGCAATAGACTATTTTACCCAAAATCTCTCTCTCTTTTTTTTTTTCCCAAAAGGAAGGAATTATTCATGAGTCTTGTTGTGTTGATACAACCTCCCAACAAAATGGGGTTGCTGAAAGAAAAAATAGACATCTTGATGTTACTCGAGCTTTATTGTTTCAATACAATGAGCCAAAAATGTTTTGGGTGGAAGCCGTTCTAACAGCAACCTATCTGATAAATAGGATGCCATCTAGAGTGTTGAGATATTGAAGCCCTTTCACTGTGTTGTTTGAATTTCATCCAGATTTCAATGTTTCTTGCAAATTATCAGCTAAAGTGTTCATAATAGAGGCGAACTTGACCCAAGGGCTTTAAAGTCGCCTCTATTTTGACAGGGAGCAACGTGGTCTAAATTCTACTAGGCCACTTCAAGTCTATTCAAGGAGGAGAGTACCCATTTCTGAACCCATGCAGGTCCATGAATCCGAACCAGGTACTGAAACCATCCCTTCTCATTCCTTCGTTGCTAATGAACTTGTAAATTTTCTTGATATTGATTTGCCTATTGCTGTTAGAAAATGAACCAGAAAATGCACTCAACACCCAATTTC
>JANHAO010003671.1:0-25674 GCA_026873985.1 Saraca asoca | reverse complement strand
TGTTTGGAAACTTGTTCTGTTTTTCTGTTTTTAAAAACTGTTTTTGAAAACAGCTCAGAATTGTTTTCAAAAACAGTTTTTAAAACAGAATTTCAGAACAAAATTTTCAAAACTGTTTAAAACAGTTTTACCAAACAGATTTTTTTGTTTTAAAAACAGTTTATAGTTTACTGTAAACTGTTAAACTGTAAACTGTTTTTAAAAAACAGAAAATTGTTTTTAAAAATAGTTACCAAACAGGCCCAAGATATCTAGTTTTTCCGCACCCTCTTTTAGGAGGCTCTAGATATCATATTAAAGGTGTGAAGCCATGCTCTACAATGAAGTAGGCACATCTATTTATATTGAGAAATACATACATGAAATAAGGTTACAATAGGCCCATGACTCATTGACCTATTTAGACCCATAACTTAACTAACCTATTTATTAACAAAATCTCAATAAGAGAAACCCATAGTTAAATCTTGCATTCATCAACATAAACCTAAATTCCAATCAATATAAATTATATAGTTTAGTATAAGTTTTAAACCACATTTCTATGTACCATTTCCAATACAAAGCATGACTTGGTAGTGGACACTACATAGAGACTTGGCAGTGCAAGAAAATTCAAAAATGGTACAAAAAACTCATATAGAAGAATTAATTGTCTTAGAATGCGTAGTCTACCCAAACTTTGAAAGGAATGTCAATTATTGTCATTACCAACATTTGACATCCCATCACCTAAAAAGCACATACACACAAGACACAACATGGACATAGTGACACAGCAAAATTTGAAGATGACACACCATGGCATGGATATATGTATAAAAATCATATAAATATGCAATTATTAATGTATCCACATATGAGAACATAACAAGTATATAAAAAAAATTATGCCTAATATATATTAAATTGAGTCGAGAAGCATTTTAATGCTAAATATTGAAATTGAATCCTCTTAGTTTACCCATGCATCACTACTCAAGACTCCTAAGTGTTTGACATGAATCAAACGCAGAAACAGCCTGTTTTTCAAAGGGTTGGTGCTTCATAACCGGTATTTAGCCAGATGCTCCCAGAGTAGTTAATTAGACATATCAACAACAGACACCAAAAACATTCCTAAAACAGAAAGCATGAGCATACTCTGCCATCATGCTTGACATCATTCTTAATTTCTTATCAATAATATTCTACTGTTGCATTTATATATGTACCACTACCAAAATAATCGATCAAGTTACAGATTGATAACTCAATTCTTACCACATGCTTCCACGATACTTGAGAGCGTAGGGACCACTATCAAGCACCCTCCCAAAATGGCTGTGCACCTTGTGCTGTTCCTTCCCACTCTGGTCCAGGAGTGTCAAAGAGAACAACGCCCTTACGTCTGTTCCTTCACTCGCCAGAGCTATGAACAGAGAGACATGAGTACCGTTGTCCTCAACGCTCTTCCCATCTGGATAGAAGTATATGGCCCAATCATACCCGCCAACCTTGAAGGTATCGGAAGCAATGTACCTGCCAATTCCCAAACCCTTCGAGAGCGAATAGCCAGTAATGTTAAACTGATGGGAGCCGTTGACGGTTTCAGTGCGAGACGTGGAGGCGGTCGTGACACCACGTCTTGGTGGCGATGAAGAAGCTGAACCCTCCATCACCCGGCGGAAAAAACCCAATTCAAAATTTCAATCTTTTATGGTTGGCGAGGCTTGTTTTGTTTCAATTGAGGAAGAAAAACAAATGCTTTTGGTCCGGTTTGATGGCCTGGATTGAGAATTGCAATGGATACGTTGATAATTAGGGTTTTGCTGGAACTTCGAATTTGGTTCAGGGGAAAATGGCAGTTTTGAAGGCTCACAATTGAAACTTTGCAATTGGGTTCTCAGGTTTGGTGAAGATTATTCAGATATATTTGAAGTTTGTGTAAAAGAAAATTGGGAGGAATGCAGTTTTGAAGGCATTGGAGCATGAAAACGGCTCTAAGTTGAGCACGACAGAAGACAAGTATCAACGGCTAATTCATAGTGAAATGTTAACCAACAAAACAATTATCAACAATCATTTAGCAACTTTTATATTAAGATTGTCTGAGCTCAGAAGGTAAGTTGCCGTAACTTTTTTTGTTTGGTACCCACTTGAGACCGCCCTTGTTGATCATGTCAACCACAAAAAAGTGTATATACTATATATCTCCTTCCAAAAATTAATATTACCAATTTCTTTGAAATTCTGAAAGTTCAAACATGTTCTGTCGCCAAAAACATTATTCTTAGATTCCATTAATTACTTTTTTTTCCAAATTTAATTTTTGAAAGGAGTAAATTTTTAATTAATTTTAGATCATAAATAAGAATTAAATAAGTTGAAACTAACAAATTATTATCAACTTTCATTAAAACATAAATTATTATAACCTTCCTTGAATAATTCTATTTGCTTTTGATTAAATAGTGTCACTTTGACTCAAATTTGTCATATGTGAGCGAATAGAAAATTGATGTATAGTTTTTTAAATATGAAATCAAATACAAACTAATGTAAATATTAATAATGTATAAATTTAAGTGCATTTGACCACAAATTCAAGCCACTCAACTAAGATGATGTACATATGTGGATAGGTAGAACTAGACTTATCATTCAGAGTGTTTCGGCCTCTGGGAGAAAATATGGGAAGTATGATTCAATAATTTAAGATAAATGCTTAGATGAGGTCTATGGTGGAGTTGAACATGAAACTTGTTTAGATGTTACTTTTTGATTCAAGAATATTTATTTAAGTGTTATGTGAGCATAATCCATGTTTTGGTTGCTAGAAAATCCAAAGAAAGTGATAATGCATGTTTCTACCACTCTAGGATAAAAAAAGAAGAGAAATTTGTTTGTCATGTATGCATAAAAGTTTTCGACCTCTCTAGAGAAGTAGGGATAAATAATAGTGAAAATTTGAACTAAAAATCTTAAATGAAAAATATGGTTGCATGATGTGTGAAAGGGATGTTGCATGTGGACTTCTTGTTTGTTTAATGCTAATATGAATACCATGCATCTTATTTGTGAATTTAATCAATGAAAATTTGGAGAATAAGTCTATGCATGTTTCGGCCTCTCTAAAGGAATAGAGGTAAATAATAGTGAAAATTTGAGTTAAAGGCCCTTGATTGATGTTATGATAATGTGATGTGAGACAAATGAGATTGCATATGGTTTTCTTGCGTGGTTGATGTTAATATGATTACCATGCATTTTATTTGTGTGTTTGGTTAATGAAAAATTAGAGAAAGAGTCCATGCATGCCAAGACCATAAGAGGTTTCCATATGATAACATGTTCATTTTTTAAGTGCTACATGGAATCTTAACTTTATATTTGATAATAAAAATTACCAATTTGGTAGTTTAGAAAAATAAAGTTAGGAAGTATGTTAAAGGCTTAGTCGCTAATCCACACATGCCCAAAAATTAGGAATGATCTTTGATTGATAAAGTAAAATTCAATTCCCTTGTGTTTGATTGGATTTATTGACATAATATGGGCTAAATGGGCTCTGTATGATTCATTTTAAATATGCTCAACATGGTTTTATGTGCTTGAAAACCTTATGCTAGGGTAATGGTCCATAAAAATTGAGCCTAATCACATGAGGTATTATATTCCTTGAGAACCTTGTGCAATGTTTGAAATTGTAATCCAATGTTAAATGTGGCCTATAGTCAAGTGGTTCCCTATGGGATGGAAAATGTGAATGACCATAAGAAAGTCAAGTGATATGAAATGGCCATGTGATATGGCATGAGGAATGGGGGGAAATTGAAATTGCATGTAAGTGCACTATATAAATTGAGGAGAGATGAATAAGGTTGGCTCTGAAGGAATAAGGAGAGGGGAGATGGATAAGGCTAACCGAAGTTATAAGGAAAAACTTGTGTAATTATGATTGTGATTATTTATGATTAACTTTATATGTTTATCATTCCTTTTTATTGTCATTGATTCTCTTGCATGCAAGTATGATTGAGAAACTATGCCAATATCCATATGATAGTGATTTATATATGAAGAAAGGCATAAAGCCACGTTATATGCCTTTTTCTATGAATGAATTCATGCGCAAAACAACCTATGTATAATTGCATGTGAAAAAAATGTGTAAAGAAAATAGTATAAACTTGGATATATTACATAAGACATAGCTGAGTTCGTAAATATTTCTTATAGGAATGACATATGTAAATCCTCATAATGGATTTTGTAAATAAATGAAAACACAATCTAAATCCCTTAGGGGATGGAAATTAGGCTACACTTAAGACAATTAGGGTATTAAAGTAATTCGTATGAAGTGTTACTTACTAAGTCCATATGACTTATCCATCAATTATTTTGTTTTTAGGTATGAGTCCTATCTTAGGTTCATGAAGATACAACTATATGAGGATACTTTACTAACCACTATGGACTACCCATTAGGAACTATGTAAATTTACTTTCACTTTGTACTGTTTATGGATCCATGTGGGAGTCAAGTTTTATGTGACACTGGTTATGAGTTCCTCTCTAATGACGGGGTCTTCTATTGCACCTAAGAGCCTTAATTGCTTATTTTCTTGTATAATGTTTTCTTGACCTTTGTCAAATTTTGTATTGTTTTAAAATAATTATATTATAGTCATGTTTGAAACTTCATTTCTATTTTAAAAAAAATTATGCAAATTCAACACCCCCTAAGGAGTTAGATGTTACAATTGATATTACAGTATGGTCCATGCAAATAGTAGAGAATGACACAATGGAATGGTTACCAAAGTATCTTGAGTTTGAAGTAAAAAGGAAGATATATTTTATTTATTACACCTATATATGACATGCATTTGCCTTATGAAAATAGTAAAGATAATATGACTAGTACGAAAGACTAGCAAAGACCCCCGGGATTAGGATCTCGAGCTAGTGAACCCCTAGGCATTATGCAAGCTCCCTTAAGGCTAGCGAATCCATAATAGGTTATGGGATGTCAGATGGATGTGTTAGGTAAGAATCAAAATAGACCAGCTAAGGCCATGTTCACAGCTGGGGGATGGATTGACCTGAGTTGGGGTGACTTAGCTTTCTCTGAGTCACCACCAATTGCATCGAGCACCCTACTAGCACCAGATGTCTGACCTTGATAGAATATATCTTCTTAGAAGACATTGATAACAAGAGTATGCATAGTTTAAAAGTTCAGTAACCATGACCACTTGACCAGAAGCTTAGGTAACCTGTTGTGAGAAATGTTGAAATCAAAAGTTTTGTCTTTAATTGATGATTGTTTATCTTACAACATTATTTGATTAGTCCATAAGAAGTCCATGTGATTAACTATGTTATAGCTTTAAAAGATTAAGAATTAGTTATATGCTAGCTTGATGCTTTGAATGCAGAGGGGAGTAGTAGGATGAAACTCAATAGAGGAATGAGGAATATGTTGGAATTAGGAGATCATATGAGTTTCTTGATGTCAACCCTCGAGGACTAAATGTAGAAGACCTATGCATAAGGATAGAAATACAAAAAGTTAATCCTTGAGAAATAGAATTGCTAACTTAAGGTTCAGATGACAATTTAGGACACACTAAGAGTTAGAATCCCCACACCAAAAATGTTTAATACAAGTCACAAGAGAGGATGAGCATGTTGAATATGTAGTTTTAAAAAAATAAAACCACTCAAATTCCGTAGGAGTGAGACATTAAGGAACCTATCAAAGTAGGACATGGCCTAAGAATCCTAGTCAAGGTAGAAAAGCCTGAGGATCGCTAAAGCCTAGTATTAGGATAACAAAAATGTGTGGTGAGTACATGACATTCTATAGTTACTACACTACCATAAGCATAGATTAATTGATTATGCCACCACCTTAGGAAGGGAGGCCTAGTATCACGTTTGCATTAGGTCCCAAGTATATGATATAAAGGATTGGAAGGTTGAGGAAATCATGAATACAACCAATAAAGAAATAAAGAGGATAAAGAGAGAGAGTTAGAAAAATGGAATCAAGAATCCTATGGTGGAAGAATGAAGGACACTATAGATTGGAATTAATATGAATTAGACTAGAACATGTAAGTGAGGCATTTAGGAACTAATAAGAAGGAACAAAGGTTTGGGAATGGATGAACCATGATATTAATGACAAACATGAGGTCAAGTTCATAAAAAGTCTACAAGAATAGTACTAGTGGTATCTATGAAAATTAAAAGAGCATAGTAAGGCCAATTTTGGAAAAGGTTTAGAGAAAAGTATTGACATTTGGAAATAGATATTTAACCAAATAGGGAATGATGAAAAGATTAAGTTAAGAAAGTTTGATCAATTGTATTCAAACTAGGGTGATGAAATTAAGTGGTTGATAAATTTTAACAAGGATTACTAAAGATAAGGTGTTATTGGTATAAGACATAAGGGCAATTGTCTAACTATGACACGTGGGGAGAAATTAAATATTAAATAATAGGGTTTGTTAAAAGTGCTACATAAGGCACATATGAGGATGAAATGTCAGCATAATAAGGTAATATTTTAGCAGATAAATATGAATTTTGCATCTGAGTCAAATATGAAAGAATTAAGAGATGCAATTTTGTGGAGTCCCTAGTATAAGAAAAAGGCAAAAGTTACTTAGATAAAGTAGATAGACTATATCAAATTAAGATTAAAGTATGATAGAGAAAAGATAAAGTAGATTTAAGTTTGCATCAAGCTGACAGAGTAAAAGTGATGATCCTTATGATAGATTATAAAAGTATGATACACAAATACTTTTAAAATACTTAGACTTGCTTAGCTGTATTAAGTTATTAGCATATAAACCATTACTTGTAACTAACCACTGAACCATTATTGTCTCTTAGAGTGTTGTTTAAGTTGTATTTTGAATAACTCTTATATAAATAACTAGGATTGTCTGAAAATATTCTTATTATAGAATAATACTAAAGTGATTGAGTTTGAAAGAAAAAGGTGCATAAGTATAGTGAAAGTGTTCATAAGGAGTTATTCCCTCATATATGAAAAGAGCTATAAAAACTTTAGAGCCTTATTAACATCAGAGTAGCACAATAAAAGCATGAAAGCTTGATGCGTACCAGTAATAAAGAGTCTAGATAGATGAAATTCTAAGATCATAGCCTCACCAATTAGATGTATAGGAAATGAGCCACTCAAAGATATGAAAGAAAGGTAAAAGTAGGGAATACATAATTTTCCTACCAATGTGCTCATGTTCACCAAGTGTTTATGTCCCACCAAGTGCTCAAAAAGAGTAGGTAGGGTGAATAAGTTGACATTTTTATAAATAGGCAAGATGGGGTGAAGGATTGGTGTCATGATGGTGAAGAAAATCTCTTAACTTCAGTAGTAACTCCTGACACTAGAGTTCTTACAGTTGGTAAAAAAACCTATTGTGGCCTAATCAGTTATTCTACAAAGGAAAAATCTCTTGATTGTTCCCAACAGAATTCAAGGATGAATTCTTTTGAAGGGAAAGGATTTGTAACACCTCTAAAATTTTATTAGGCACTAAAAGTATTCTCAGTATTATTATGATATTGATAATGTCTTGTATGACCATAATATGTGAGAATCCTTCCGTAGGAATTCATAGAGGTTATAGTAGTGACACTAATTCATTAAAGATATCATTTTAGTATGAAGAGATTAAATAATAATTAATCATGTAATTAGCAATGAACCTAACTATATAGCTTAGAAACTGCAAGGGATAGTGTTGGATCTTGAAGAAGTTAGGCCACTTTAGTGACAGAAAGAAAAGTAAAATAATAAGTGGGCTAAAGGGAAGCCTATATAACACCCCTAAAGGGAAGGGCATGTCATAGGCCTTCCTAACCCAATATAGGCTTGCCATATTGACTACACTTGACTTAGCTTGATGAGCAAGCTTGTTAAGAATAAAGTTGTAAGGGAAAGATATAATAAGTGCTCACTAAGGAATATGATTAGGTTATAAGCCTATCACTCAATAAAAAGTAATTACTTGCTCTAAATAGACATGCTAAACTATCATTACACTACTTTTATTAATTAAGAACCCTATTTATCATTCTTTTAAGATAGAATATACTAGTCTAAATTGTATGATTCTCTTTCCTTTACTTATATATACATGTATACTCAAGATAATTTAAATATTTTTATTTAAAATGGGAGTTCAAATTTTAGTAAGATACACATAGTCCTTAAATGTCATATTGGCATATGTGAATTTATGCTTGCACTAGGTGTGCATAATATTATGATGTTTGAGAAAATGCACATGTGAATGGTTGGTGAATTAGTTAATTTTGGCTTGAAGGTGCTCTCGAGTACCATGAGGACTTTTGGGACACTTGAGTTATCCTATTGATGAATTTGATTATGTGAGAGAACTTGATAATTGGTTGAGAAATTTAGCAATTGGAAGTAATTGGTTAATTATGTCTTATGTTTAAAAGACAAGCTAGAACTAAAGGAATTGAATTTGTAGTAGTTCTTGGATTATTAGTGTTTTTGCATAGCTGATACAATTTTCATCATCACTTTGGCTAGAAATGTGAAAATTAAGATCCATAAAAAGTTTGAGAAAGTAAACATGCAAGGCTTTGACTAATATAAATTTCATAAGTTGATCATGCCTCTTTATTCCTATTTTGGTTTGAAGTAGGACTTGAATCCGGCTTAGATTACCATGAGTCCTTATTACTCAATTGCGCATAAATTTTAATAGGAATGTCAAATAGAGATTCATGGGTAGCAAAACAGACATATAAAGCTTCAATCCACAAAATTTTCATTAATTAATAATAAGCCAATTATTCCAAGTTTATTTTCAAATGTAGATATAGATTTATTGATTGATTACTTTATATAGTTACTTGCAACTTAAGATGTGAATCTATTGGAATAGTATTCTTACTTAGAGAGACCTTCAAGAAAGATAAATAAATAAGACATATGGACAAAATAATGCATGCATGAAAGCCAAGTGTCATGCTAATTCATGCATATAAGCCAAGTGTCATGATAATTCAACATGTGAGACAAGTGTCATAAAAAATGCTTACATGAAAGGGAAGCTATTGCCATGCCTAAAGAGAGGGAAAAAGGTGACACACCCTACCAATAAGAAAATATAAGGACATGTCCCACCAATACATGTGGATAATAGGGTAGGACTTAGGGGCATAGACTTAGCATTTGTATTTAAAGACTCAAGCATCATCATAACACTAAAGGATCAGCCATAATGGTTACTTCTAGTCTAGAAATTAAAAATAAATAAATAGGTGAGGACAAAAGAATGATCCACCAATAGAGTTGGGATATGGGTCGATATTCCAACAATTCATGTACAAAGAAGGAATCTAGGGTATAGGTCTAGATATTATCATGAAGCTTACCATAATAATAATTCCTAACCTAAGAATTTAAAATGGTCATGGATAAACTAAAGATAGAGATAAGAGATGAAAGGGAGAGGGTGAGCTTAGATACTCTACTAATGCATGTACATGCCTTGGGATAGGATGGAGCCAAGGGTATAGACTTAGACATCATCATAACTATGAGGACTTACCTATAACAATAACTTTTGATCTAAAAATATATAAATAAAAAGGAAGTGAATGACCTGTTAATAAGAGAATGATAAAGGTGAATATTTTAACAATGCATGTTTTAGCCTTGTAATAGGGAAAGAGCCCAAGAAAATCTAGGCTTGTTATACACTCATATCTTCCTCAAAATACATTTTTAATCATTCTTCTCCTAACATTTTTCCTCATCTTTCCAAGGCACCACCTTCCCTAGAACCAAAAGAAATTTCTCACTTTTTCTTCCTTCCTCCAAAGTTAAAGCTCTCATCTCCCCTTGCCCCTAAGGTTTTCTTTTTAAAGTAAGTAGCCCCTTGATCTTCCTTTGTGTTCCAACCTGACTTGGCTTTGCATGAAACTTATCTAACTTTATGTATTTTTCTCTCTTCTTATTCAAGGGTTGGGCCCTTCACTCTCATCTCATTTCAAAACTCTTTAAGGTGAGTACTCTTTCTACACTCTTACTTTAGTACCTTCCTAATCACCTATCTAATTCTTATATAGTGCTTAGAGGTTGGGTTGGGTTCTATAAAGAAAGATGATAACTTTCAATCCACCATCCTCATATAAAGTGTTTTCTTGACATGCTTGTGAAGTTCTTCTAAGAAAATATAGAATTTATGAGTTTGGAATACATACATGTAAGTTTTGCAAGCTAAATCTTGAATAAAGTTCACCAATCTAGGTAGAGTTGCTTTGGCCAGTTTGGGGTAAAATGTGAAGATAGTCTTGTGTGCTTTAACACTTGGCATGTTTTGGCCTCTAGGGGAAATAAGGGAAGCATGGCTCAAAAATTTAAGATAAGTGCTTAGATAGGGTCTTATGGTAGAGTTGAACATAAAAACTTATTTGCATGTTACTTTTTGATTAAAAAAATATTTTTTTAAGTGTTATGTGAACATAATCCATGTTTTGGTTGCTAAAAAATCCAAAAAAATAAAATGCTAGTACATGTTTTGGCCACTTTAGGGTAAAATAGGAAGTGAAATTTGTTTGCCTTGTATGCTCAAATGTTTTTGGCCTTTCTAGAGAAGTAGGGGTAAACAATAGTGAAAATTTGAATTAAAAGTCTTCAATGGATAATATAGTTATGTGATATGTGAAAGTGATGTTGAATGTGGATTTCTTACTTGTTTAATGCTGATATGAACACCATGTATCTTATTTGTGAGTTTAATTAATGAAAATTTGAAGAATAAGTCTATACAAGTTTTGGCCTCTCTAAAGGAATAAGGGTAAATAATAGTATGTTAAAGGCCTAATGGTTGAACTACACATGGCCAAAAAATTGGGAATGATCTTTGCTTGGTAAAGTGAAATTCAATTCCCTTGTACTTGATTGGATTTATTGACATAAGAGGCCAAATGGGCGTTGTATGGTTTATTTTAAATATGCTTATTTAAAATGTTACTAAACAAGGTTCTGTGTTTGAAAGCCTTATATTAGGGTAATGGTTGATAAAAAGTAGTCCAAATCATATGGGGTATTGTATTTCTTAAAAACTTTGTGGAATGTTTGAAACTGAGATCTAATGTGAAATGTGACCCATAGCCAAGTGATTCCCTATGAGATGGAAAATTTGAATGACCACGAGAAGGTCAAGTGATATGAAATGACCATGTGATAAGGCATGAGAAGTGGGGGAAATTATAATTGCATGTGAGCACATGCTATATAAATTAAGGAGAGACGAATAAGGTTGGCTCTAGAGGAATAAGGAGAGGAAAGATGGATAAGGCTGGATCAAAGTTATAAGGAAAAAACTTATATGGTTGTAATTGTGAGTGTGTTTATGCCTGTGGTCGTGATTATTTATGATTACCTTTATATGTTTACCATTCTTACTTATTGTTATTGATTCTCATACATGTAAGTATGATTGAGAAACTATGCTAATATCCAAATGATAGTGACTGAAATATGAAGGAAAGCATAAAGCCACATTATATGCCTTTGTTATGAATGATTTCACACGTGAAACAACCTAAGTATAGATGCATGTGAAAGAAATGCATAAAGAAAATGGTGTAAACCCAAATATGTTTCATAAGACATAATCAATATCATAAATCTTTTTTTTAGGGATGATAAATATGCGAATCCTTACAATGGATTTTGTTAATAAATGAAAGAGCAATCTAAATCTCTTATGGGATTGAAATTAGGCAAAACACCTAAGATAAATAGGATATTGGAGTAGTTTGTATAGAGTGTTACTCACTAAGTCTATAAGTATAAAGTGTTACTCACTAAGTCTATATGAGTTACCCCTCAATTATTTTGTTTTTAGGTACTAGTATCTTAACTTCCTGAATATGTTGTTATACGAGGATACTTTGATAATCATTCTAGATCACAGACTAGGGACTATATGAATATACTTCCACTTCATCATGTTTATGGAGCTATGCAAGAGTCAAGTTGCATGTGAAGCTGACTACAAGTTCCTCCCCAATAATGGGTCTTCTATTGTACTTAAGGAGCGTTCCAGCAAAGTATGCCAAGAGATTGATTAGTTGTTTTCTTCTTTAAAGCTTTGTAGACATTTATCAAATTTTGTATTGGCTCAAAATAATTGGATTATAGTCATGAATGAAACTTCATTTCCATTTTAAAAAAATATTTATGCAAAGTCAACACCTTACTTAGAGAGTCAATAGAATTAAGGAGTGAGATGTTACAATCAAGGTTGTTTGGGAGAGACATGGATCCCAAGATGCCACTTGGGAAGTGGAAGTACTTATCAGACAAAAATATCCCAACTTGTTCAAAATGAGTAAGTAGAACTCTTAGAATTTGAGGATAAATTCTTTTAAAAGGGGAGAATTGTAACATCTCTAAAACCAAGATAAAAATAATAAGTGTGACAAATACTTATAAATATTTTGAGCTATGTTGTCTTCTATACCATCCAATGATTTTTAATACTTTATGGAAATTTAAATTAGTTGTGTTATGATAAAAATATATAGCATAATGATACAACGTAGAAAAAAGCAATATGATTTGGGTTAAACCCAAATATGTAGCTTATAATATAGATATGTTTAAATGAGTATTTAGAATAGTTTTGGGCTTAAAAGGAAGATGGACCACTTGATTGAAATAAAAAAAATATATATACATATATATATAAAGTGGGCCCTTGTGAGAGGCCCAGTTTGGCACCCCATGGAAGGATGGTATTAAGGGCCACTCTTCTTTAAATGAGAAAGCCCACTTTACAAAGCTCATTGGACAAGCTTAAGTGGATAAGGCCAATCCAAAAAAGAGCCATTGCATGTGAAGCAAAAGTTATGATTATTTAGAAAAGCCTATTAACCAATGAGATAGTTTTCCTTGTATAGGTAGATAAGTAAGGGTGATATGTGAATTCAAACTTTCAATTAACTATTATGTTAATACCTAATTTAAATTAATAGAAAAGGAATTTGATTTCAAATTGGGTGAGGGTTTCGACTCAATAAAGGAGAATGAGCTAGTAAAGAATAATGACATCACTCATGTAGGATAACCCACTAATGGAATAGGGAAAAGGCAACCCCATCACCCAATGCATGTTTGTGTTGTGTAGGGTAAATAGGCTACTTAACAGTCCTCTAAGACCTAAAGACTGCTCACTACTTGTTCCTTCCTTCTACAAGCAAACTCAAACACTCTCTCCTTCCTTTTTAGCTCACGAAAATAGGCTTCAAAATAGGATAGGAAGCTTTTCATCTCCTCTTACCTAAAACACACACTTTACTCTACATCAAAGAACTCTTCCAAATCTTAGTAAGTATCAAACCCTTATGCCTTTACTTCTTAGTACATTTTAAGCTCTCATTTTCATGTTAGGAGTACTTTCTTGAATTATTTTCTTTGTTAAAGAAATCAGCTTCTTTCTTCATTGTCTTAACCCAACCATATCAAGATGAGTAGTCTTTCTACATCTTTATTCTAGCACCTTCCTGATCACCCATATAAAGCTTATAGATTATTTAGTAGTTAGGTTCTATAAGAAAAGATGATAACTGTTGATGGTAAAAATAGGTAGGGGTGAGCAGAAGTCCCACATCGATGAAAAGTTAGGTGGCCTTGTGCCTTATAAGGCAAGGGGACACCCACTTTCCCATTGAGGGCCTTTTTAAAGACAAAACCATAACGCTTGCCTAGAAAGGAGAGAGGCCAAAGTGGATAATACCTCGCAAGGGACAGGCTCATTCCAACCATCATCATTTGGTGCCATTTGTGGGGATCCCCAATGCCTTGCCACGCACAAAGTCCACCCAACTTGGGGGACTTATGTTAATGGTAAAAAGAGCTAGGGGTGAGCAGAAGCCCCACATTGATGAGAAGTTGGGTAGCTTTGTGCCTTATAAGGCAGGGGGACACCTCTTCTCCCAACAAGGGCCCTTTTAAGGACAAAATCATGAGGTTTGCCCAGAAAGGGGAGAGGCCAAAGTGGACAATACCTCACACTGGATAAGCTCATTCTGACTATCATCAATAACTTTGATTCACAATCTTCTACCAAAAGTGTTTCCTTGACATGTATGTGAAATTCTTTGAAGAAAATGTAACATTTTTTTAGTTCAAAACATATGTATGTAAATTTGACAAGCAAAAACATAAATCAAATCCACTAAATTTTGGGAAAAGTGGTTCAATCATATGAGGGCAAAAACAAGAAGAAAAATTTAACTTGCTCTTACACTTAGTAGCTTTAGCCCTTAAGGGGAAAGGTAGGAGGAATAGATAAAAAATTTAAGATAGGTACTATATGGTAGGATAGGGCATAAAATGTGATTACATGTCAGTTTTGTGTTTCAAGAATACTTAATTAAGTGTTATATGAATAAAAATCTACGTTTTGATTGTTAAAAATCCAAGGAATGTGTTAGTGCATGTTTCAGCCTCACTAGGGTAATATGGGAAGAACAAATTGTTTTCCTTGCATGTGTTAGGGTTTCAACCTTTCTAGGAAAATAAGGGCAAACAATAGCAAAATTTAAACTAAAAGCCTAAATAGAAGTTATGATAGCATAATATATGCAAATGATGTTGCATATGTAATCTTTGCTTGTTTAATACTAGTATGATTATCATGTATCATACTTCTAAGTTTAATCTAACAGAATTTATGAAATGGGCCTATGCATGTTTTGACCACATCAAGCAAATAAAGGTAAATAAGAGTAAAAATACAAGTTAAAGGTCCAAGCATGGTGTTATGATAATGTGATGGGTAATATAAGATTGCATATAAATTTCTTGCTTGTTTGATGATCAATATGATTACCATGCATCTTATTAGTGTGTTTGATCAATAAAAATTAGACAAAGCATCCATGTCTATTTCAACCATAGGAGGCTTCTATATGATAACATGTTCATTTATAAAGTACTATATGGAATCTTGACTTTATATATGGTAGTTTTAAAAAATAAAATCTAAAAGTATATTAAAGGCCCAATGGTGAACCACACATGCCCAAAATAAGGAATGATCTTTGCATGGTAAAGTGAAATTTAGTTTCTTTGTGGTTGATTAGATTTATTGGCATGATATGGGCTAAATGGGCTTTATATGGTTTACTTTAAATATGCTCATTTAAAGTATTACTAACCAAGGTTTTATGCGTTTGAAAGCCCTATGTGTAGGGTAATGGTTTATAAAAATTAGATCTAATCATATGAGGTATTGCATTCCTTGGGAACCTTATGAAATGTTTGAAATTATGATCCAGTGTGAAACATGGGTCACGGCTAAGCGGTTCCCTATGTGAATGACCATGAAAAGATTAAGTGATATGAAATGGTCATGTGATATAGTATAAGAAATGGGGGGAAATCAAAATTGCAGGAAAGTTTACATGCCTTATAAATTGAGGAGAGGCATATAAGGTTGACCCCAAAAGAATAAACAGAGGAGAGACAAATAAGGTTGGACCAAAGTTGTAAGGAGAAAACTTGTGTGATTGTGATTGTGAATGTGTTTATGCTTATGATCATGATTATTTATGATCATTTATATTCTTGCTCATTTATATATATATATATATATATTTCATTCTTTTTTATTGTCATTGATTCTCATGCATGTAAGTATGATTGTGAAACTATGCCTATATCCGTATAATTGTGATTTAAATATGAAGGAAAGTGTAAAGCCATGTTATATGCCTTGTAAATTATTGTTATGTATGAGTTCACATACAAAATGACCTAAGTATAGTTGCATGAGAAAGAAATGCACAAAGAAATTAATATAAACTTGGATATGTTACATAAGACATAAATGAGTTCATAAATCTCTTCTATATAAATGATGAATGTGCAAATTCTCATAACGAATGTTGTAAATAAATGAAAAAGCTATCTAAATCCTTTTGGGAATGGAAATTAGGAAAAATATATAAGATGACAAGGGTACTAGTGTAAATTGTATGAAGTGCCACTTACTGCACCTGCATCACCTTAGCAAGATGCCGTTGTATGAAAACACCATAGTGACCACATCCATTTTCATTACATCTGGTACATAGATCTATATTCCAATAGTTTAACGTATGACGTGAAGTACATGTATGTGAGAGGACCAGACTTCCCAGCTTTCTTCATGGAAGGTGTTATATGTGAAAAATATTTCATCCAGAATGGATGCGCGAGAAGCCCAAGAGCGATAAAAGGGCCGGTCGGAAGAACTGTCCAGATCACTACGCCTTCAATATGCATTGTGAGCGTGACACCTCGACTCAAACTTGTGCCCAACAGAGCGACTTCGACATCTCTATCCTGATGATGTGCATGACCTCAGACTATATGATTCGGCCAGTGAAGTGCCAGTAGCGGCATACAGCTCGTCAGATAGAAGATCAAGTCATACTCTACCCTAACAGACAAATGGGGCCCACCTGTAGAAGATAATCTACACTAGTCAAAAAAGGAGATTTAGTCTGTATTTTCTGTCTTGTACATTAAATGTTAATGTAATAGATTTACTGCATATGTAATTATCATTGTAACCTCCTCCCCTTTATAAATATGAGGGAGGAGCCTTCTATAAGGGGGAGAACCTGGAGACAGGCAGAAACTCTGCCAAAATAGAGAGGAGGGCTCAAGCGCTGTAACTTTATAGAAAACACCATCACAATAACACGCTACCATGGATGTAGGGTCTGATAATACCCAGATTTAGTTGAACCACGTTAAACCTTGTGTCTTTTTCTCTGCTCTTCCCTTCTCTGTGTATTTTGCTGATTTATCTTACTTGAACTGGATAAAGGTTAGAGATCCTGTGAGAATCCCCCCGTTGACCAGAGTTTGGATCATTACCAAAATCTGATGTCAACATTTTAGTGCCGTCTGTGGGGATCTCACCTGATTCTGGTTTGTTTCTTGTTGTAATGGCCAAGGGAAGAGTAACCAGAACTTTGAATGTGTAACCTAGTCTTCCAGAAGGCCATGTCTCAACAACAGATTCTTCCATGGCTCCAGTCATTACCACAACCACTGGTGTCCCTCCAGCCAGCTCTGTTCCACCAACTGCCACTGTTAATGGAACTGACAGAGTGCAAACCTGGCTTCAATGCCAAGAAAAGCTCGAACATATGATAGGAGAACTGACTAAAGCAGTCACGTTGTTAGCACAAGGTGTGTAGAGACAAGCCTAAGCCTCAATGCCTGAGAATGTTCTCTATTAGCAGCAAACTCAGCGTTTGGATGACCTAAACCAAGGTAACTCTCCAGCTCATTCCTCGCGAGAGTAGGCCCCAGGTCATAACCCTCGCAATAATAGGGATCAAAGGATTCAATAATCACCCAGTTAGCATTCTGGGGCACGAGACCCATTAGTTGGAGAACTGTTCCAGAAGATAACCCTATTGGAAGAACGCCTTCGAACCCCAGGCGATTGAGCTCGCTATGAGGAGCGGTCACCGCTCTCTGAGGAGATTGAAACTCGAACTCTCCCCCTCAAGCTTAAGGTCCCTGCGATCCCATTGTATAATGGGGATTCTGATCCTTATGATCACTTGGATGCATTTAATGTTTAGATGGACTTGCAAACAGTGAACCCATTGGTAAAGTGCTGGGTGTTTCCAACCATACTAGGAGGTGTGCCTCGAACTTGGTTCAGAAGCCTCCTAGCTCGCTCAATTGGCAGTTGGGAAGACTGCCAATAGAAATTCATCAACCAGTATTGAGTGCTGAAGAGATAACTTGTGCCCTCTTGCCACCTCGCTATGGTTTTTCAGTGTAAGCATGAGTCGCTTAAGGACTATATTTCCAGATTCAGACTTGAAGCAAATTCGATGGAGAATCCATCTGAAGAAATCATGCTGGCCACCATCTCCACGGGACTCCACAAAGATGAAAAGTTATACAAGAGTCTGTACAAGTCTTTGGTCAAGGACCTCACTGAGTTTTATGAGCGAGCTGCCAAGTAGATTAAGTGGGAAGAGACCTTCGGCTCGGAAAGGTCTGACAAGAAGGATGAAAAAGTCAGTTCCTCTTACGGCAAGAAGAGGGGCGACACAAAACAGGGCGATCACTCCGTTGAGCTGATAGCAAAGAAGTCCAAGAGGCCTAAGAGTGAATGACCTCGACATTCAGACCATCACAAGCAGTATAGCATCCTATCTGATTCTCAAGATAAGATTTTCATGATAGAAAGGGACAGGGGGGTACTCCCACCCTCTAGGATCCCTTATAGACGGAGAAACTGTGAAGAATTGTACACCTACCACAATGAGGCCAGTCATGGAACCTCAAATTATCGAGCTCTCAAGGAGGCAATTGAGGACCTAATCAGAAGGGGACGACTAAAGAAGTACGTGATGCAGCCTATAAGGCAGCAACCCCACCTTCTCAACATAATTTCGGCTAAGAGTTGGGGGGCTCGGTCTGAGTTATACATTGACAATGTTATGTAAACCTCGAAAGGAATGTAAACATTTTTCCTTTGCTTTGTTGAAAATTGAAAGCTGATTGACCTGACATTGTCATTTTTCTCTCCCTGCTCTGCACTTTGCTTCCAAGAATTAGTAATATCCTCAGCTTGCATGCGGCCAACTCCCCCAAAGCTTCTTGGGTGACCCTATGCCAACTGTGGTCTCTGGTCCGGTTGAGGCCCCCCGGAGCTCATTCCAAAGAAGAATTGACAAACACTTAACCAGTGTAGCTGCGTGCTCACTGAGGCGTGGAGAGGCTCAAAATAAACTCACTTAACTAGTTGAGTTACAGGCTCGCTGAGGCGTGGAGACGCTCAAAACAAACTCACTTAACCAGTTGAGTTACGGGCTCGCTGAGGTGGGGAGACACTCAAAATAAACTCATAGAACCAGTGTAGCTGAGTGCTAGCTGAAGTGTGGAGATGTTCAAAACAAACTCACTTGACCAGTTGAGTTACAGGCTCGCTGAGGCGTGGAGATGGTCAAAATATACTCACTAAATCAACGTAGCTGCGTGCTCACTAAGGAGTGGAGACGCTAAAAAAAAAACTTACTTAACTAGTTGAGCTGTGGGCTTGCTAAAGCATGGAGACACTTAAAATAAACTCACTTAACCAGCATAGGTACGAGCTCACTGATGCGTGGAGATGCTCAAAATAAACTCACTTAACCGGTTGAGCTACATGCTCGCTGAGGCATGGAAATGCTCAAAACAAACTCACTTAACCAATTGAGCTGCGGGCTCGCTGAGGCCTGGAGACGCTCAAAATAAACTCGCTACGCCAATGTGGCTACGTGCTTGCTGAGGTGCAGAGGCACTTTTAAACACTCAACGCAAGTGTGACTTCGTGATCATTGAAGCGTAAGGAATTAATGAATTGATTATTTGCCTAAGGCAATGGAATCATTTCACTTCGTAGCTCGCATGCGACCAACTATTTGCAGCTTTCATGTGAACTTATCTTATTATTTTGTGGTTCTATACTAACTTGTCTATTCATTTGGCCACAGGATTGGCCCGAGCACGAGATCGCTTTAACCTGTAACCTATACCATCTTTTGATTATGCGCAGGTCACTCAGATTGGTCAAGCTAAAATGCTTACATGAGAAATGAGAACAACGAACATAAATTGTAAAAAGAAATTTTATTCATCAAAAGACCTCAATGAGGTAGATGTACATTAGAAAGCTCTGAATATAAACTAATCAAAATATAAAAGGGAAAACCTATGACTAAGAAGAAGAACTAGTCAAGAAGGACTAAACCCTTGCCAAATAGAGCCCCCGAACTGCTCTGAGTGTCCGAAAATTCTCTCACCGGAGCATTCTCAAATGGCAGAATCCTCTTCAATGACCTTCGCCGATGGAGAGGGAAAGAGCATTACTGCTCCTTATTTTTTTAGCTTACAGCTCCTCGTCTGATTCGTGAAAGAATCTAATCAGGAAGCGCTAGGAGCTTGGCCTGCCAAACAATTACCTCACGGCGGAGCCAAGAGGACACAGTTTGAGATCCATATGAGATCTCTCCATGTTAGCAAAGAAGTCAAGTCTTCCAAACTCTCTATGCAGTAGACCATACACGCCTCTAGGAAAGGCCAGAACATTGAAAATAGTGGTGGTTTATCAAGAAACTCTATGGTTTGCTTAGTATAGTGTTAAAAAAGGATTGCATTTCCTTTATATAGAGCCAAGGCCAGCTCCATCGAAGAATCCAGATTCATTCCTCCCAACCGTCAACATTTATGGCCTCAAAAAAGGCTCAGTTTGACCCAGTAATAACTGTCGAACACGTGTCATGGGAAACGTGGCATAGAGCAGATGAAATGATAGTCTCGGAAGAAGATGCAAACTGATAAGAAATCTAAGAGTTTCAACTCCTAGCCCGCAACGTGAGCTGAGAGTTGAGGGGCTTACATTATATGTAAAAAATAGTTCATCTTGGATGGACATACGAGAAGCCCAAGAGTGACAAAAGGGCTGATCGAAAGAATTGTTTGGATCACTACCCTTTCAACTTGCATTGTGAGCACGACGCCTTGGCTCGAACTCATGCCCGACAGAGTAAGTTCAACATCTCTATCCTGATGATGTACAGAACCCCAAACTGTACGATCTGGCCAGTGAAGTGTGAGTAGCGACATGGAACTTGCCAGACATAAGACCAAGTCATACTCTACCCTAACGGACAAATAGGGCCCGCCTGTAGAAGATAATCTGCAGTAGTCGAAAAAGGAGATTTAGTTTGTATTTTCTATTTTGTACATTAAATGTTGATATAATAGATTTACTGCATATGTAATTACCATTGTAACCTCCTCTCCTCTATAAATATGAGGGAGGAGCCTTCTGTAAAGGGGAGAACCCGGAGACAGGCAGAAACTCTACCAAAATAGAGAGGAGGGCTTAAGTGCTTTAACTTTGTAGAAAATACCATCACAATAACATGCTACCGTGGATGTAGGATCCGGTAATACCCGGATTTGGCCAAACCATGTTAAACCCTATGTCTCTTTTTCTACTCTTCCCTTCTCCTTTGTGTATTTTGCTGATTTATCTTGCTTGAACCGGATAAAGGTCAGAGATCCTGTAAGAATCCCTCCATTGGTCGGAGTTTGGATCATTACCAAAATCCGATGTCAACAGAAGGATACTTTGATAATATATTGTATAGAACTTAGAAATGTTTTATGATTCTTGTGGAGTAAATAGTTATAGGCTCTAGGTAGTCTTTTCGAGAGTGGAGCTAATATACCCTCTACACACATGCTCATGTTTATCTTTGATTATTAAGCATTGGATATTTTGTATCTTTATCAACACACATTTATGATATCATGTATTTATGTTTCACCTTTTATTATGTTATTTTCTTTCAAGCAATGCTCAATCTATCTTCCTTAATGGCAATTTAAAAAAAAAAAAATTCAAAAGTTTTAACACTCAAAAAGTCAATAGGATTAAGGAGTGAGTTGTTACTTTTATTATTTGCCTTTGGATAAGATTTATAACCAATAAGACTTTCAATGCTTGTTTCATGCTTTATAACAAAGTATATGCAATGCATTTTTCTAATTTAAAATTGAAATTAATAGTCAATTAATGTTTTTACTTTTGTTCAAAGTTGAAGGAGGTAATCTATTGTTTTTATAAATTTAAGGATATGATATATGTTTTCAAAGTCTATGTGAATAATTTGATACTTAATAAAATTTCATGGGTCTATCATGTATCTTTTCTTTACTATTATTTTTCTTTTAAGAAAAAGAGTACAAAGAAAATGGGGAAAGAAATGACAAATTTCTCTTATAGTCAAAGAATAGAGAATGGGAAAATGATAATTTGAAATATTCTAAAATTTACACTTAGTAATCCTATAATTTGGTCAAGCATTTTATAGAACCATAAATTTGGTAGTCACAAAAACAATGTGAAATCAACTATAGTTATTGAAATAATATATAATCATTTGAGTATAAAAAAAACTCTTCGCATTAATTGTAATGGCTCTAGAAGAAATTAAAATCCCAACAGTGCTTTAGTTTGTCCATAACATAGCTTGCTAGATCCTTAACAATAGTTACTATGGCTTTTATGTTAGAAGTGACATCAATATTAGATTAACTTTGTGCATTAGCAGAACTATTAGGAGTAGAATTACTTGTGTTGCAAGACTCTTCTCTTCTTGATGACAAATTTAGTTCTGGATAAGGTTAAAATGCCAAATTACAAGCTGACTTAGCTTTTGATGGTGCACAAACTTTAATTAAAGTGGCTATGGTTTCAGACTTGGCATGCTTAATTAAAGGGTATAAGGATTTAAAGGGCTTCAAATGTCTTGTCAGAGAAATTACTATTACTAATTAGTGGTTAATATGCTAGATGGGATCTTAATTCAAAAAAGTCTGGGTTTATGGTGTTAGGAAGTAGAGATAGAATATATAACTAATAAGTCATCATGTTATTTAGTTAGACTATAATATTAGATATAAGTCTTAAGTTTAGATAAGTTAATAAGTTATTAATTTTGATTAGAATTTTACCTCTCGTATAAGCTCTATATAAATAGAGGAGTGGGATTAAGTTTTTCAAGGTAATTTAGTAGTCTTTTTTTATTCAATTATATTATTTATATTCTCTCTAAATTCTCTTTAGCCTCTCTTTACTTTTTTCCCAACACAAACCTTAATTATTTTCTTAACATGTATCAGAGAGGTATCATCCACATTGAGGCCTTATGGGTTATACCGCTTCTGGCAACCTCAAAGAGGTTAAATTGTCGATGTAGAATTTAGTTTTAGTTTAGTTTTTTTTTCTTATTGGTTTCATAAAAAAAGGGAAAAAATTGAGTTGCTGTTCTGGTAGATTTTCAAGTTTATTTATTTTTCTTTATTATTATTGATTCAGTTTTAGTAAAAGAAAAGAATTAAAAAAATAAGAGAGTAAAAAAAAAATTCTTGAGTTAGAAGTTTGGGTTTTAATTACAACCCAAGAAGTTTTTAGTGCAAACTTTCCAATAAAGGTAGTGACCTAACAGACCAGAAACAGAGATTCCTTTCTAGTGTGGCATTTCTAGGCAGCTCTGGTTTAGTGTTTTTTGATGTGTTGATAGTGGAGTCTGTTATGCAGTCCTCTAGAGTTTGTTTTTTAGGAGGTGGAGGTGTAACCTGGTGAGTAGTTATGAGAAGTAGCTTTGCCGGCAATGTTTGTGGCGGGTAGTAGTGGTTTGGATGCTGAAAAGGTGTTAGTTTAGCTTTAGGTCTTATGATTTTATGGGGTGGCTAAAGGTTGTTAGTCCCAAAAGATTAGATAAGAACTAAGATCTTACCTTTATTCCTTTAGAGGAATGTTATACTCTTTATTAATCTAAATCAATTTAACAACTAAGTGAATTGAAATGTAATTGTTAACTTTAATTTTCAAGTAAATGTACAATATGCATAGTAGAAGAATTTCTTGTATCAGATTATATGGTTAACAATCAAATTGTTTATTGACTGAATTAGCAGAAAATAGATTTTAGAATTTAATGCAGAATTGTATCAGATTCAATATGACAGAATTTATGCAGTAATTAGAATTACAAAAACTAGTGATTATGCAAGAATATAAATGCAGTAATTAAAGAATTGAGACATAGAGTTTTTTAAGTGGTTCAACTTAAATTGAAACCATAATTCAAGTTTACTCTACTGGATCAATAGTAAATCGTATAATCGCTTTTATTAACAAACATAAGAATTTGACAGGGCTCCTATAGACTAGTTTTACAACAAGAATTTTACAGGCTCTTGTAATAACTACAATACAAAAATTCTACATCTAACCTAACTACGATCAACCTCATAGCTAAGAAGATTTACAAGAATTCAATGTATCTACTACAAATTGCAATTAACCTCACAATTCTAGAAGGATGCAAAGGGAAGATCAACCTCTTCCTTTATATCTAGATTCCTAATCCTAGATGTCTAAGGAAATAACCAAGATAGAGTTTAGAAATACAATACTATAGAATTGAGATGTAAATCTCAATTAGCTAAGCAAAAATCTCCTTTAGATTGCTTAAGAATTGATTAAATCGTTCAAAATAAGTGAGGTAGTGAATATTAGGTGTAAGCTCTAGGTTTTTCTCTATTTTTGTCACACTGAGATATGAAAAGCTCCTATTTGAAAATAGGGTTTGGTCTAATTATAGTGGAAATAAAAAAATAACTGATTTTCAGTCTTTGAATCAATTTATAACGGTTATAACAAACTTGTAAGTAACTAATTGATTTATGAATCAATTCAAATCATGTGAAAATCCATCACCGAATTGATTGATGAATCGGTCTATAATATTTTGAAAAAGCTGTTTGAATCGATTATGGAATTGATTTAGAAAAGTTCCAAACCTTTAGTAAGAAAAGTTTTCTTCATGAATCAATTTGTGAATCAATTTAAGTTCATTTCACAAGTTTTCTAGTGATGAATCTATTCATGAATTAATGAAAAATAATTTTTATCAAAGTTTAACTTGTCAAGGAACTTGTAAAATGTTCGTTTGAAAACTTTTGATTGAAAAATCATTTTAAGTGATTTATTTTAACTCACTGTAAGTTATTTTAGAAAATATAATTAAGCAATATGAATAAAATTTCAATTACAAAAGATCCTATGATATCAAATAAAAACTTAATACTAATGTTGATCTTCTGAGTAAGCTTTGATCAACTTTGAATCTTGCAAAATAAAAAAATAGTTAACATATAGTCAACTTATAATATTGACTAAAATGTTTTCTAATAATCTTTTTTAAATCATTAAAACTAAAGAAAAGGTTTAGCTAGGATTTCTTAGGCTAACAAAGGTGTTATTAGTTGAAGACCTTCCCGATGTCTTAGGTGTTTAACGATGAGCTTTCGGTTGTAATTCTTGTTAGAGGTCTAGTAAACTGAAAATAGGTGTTATTTTTCCTTTTCAACTTCTTTTGGAGTATTTTGGCACTATTTGGAAAATTTTGGTGCCTTCATATGATTTAAAGGATTGTTTGGCAAATGTTGGTGTTTCATGTGATTTGGAGCATTATTTGGCAACTTGTGACTTTTGGTGTTTCACGTGATTTGGAAGACTGTTTGGTGAATTTTGGTATCTTCATGTGATTTGAAGCATTGTTTGGCATGACTTGTGTTAGCATAGGTCTAATTTGATAAGGTTATTCTCAAATATGAAGTGGTTGGGATAACTAATTTGGTTGCATGACTTGCTTGAATGTCTTGGAATTGGCAGGTGTTATATGCTGAAAAACGTGACTCCACGAGGATGAATCTGCGGAAACAACTAAGGTGAATCCTCAAGAGGAAGTCTCAAGGTACCGCATCGCAAGGGACAACCGGAGTCACGAGCACTCATCCTTCGGTGACAGCACGACTTGGCAAGAAGCAGGCGAGCCTCGCGACTGCTGTGCTTGTAACTTTCACAACTACTCCAGACCTGTAAAGCCCTCGCTTGGGACAACATGACGTCTAACCTAACGCAGTAACAGCTACGAACCTATATGTCGGCCTAGGCCTGCTTCCGCGAGTCTACAAGTTGAAAGGAGTCCTTTCATCACCTGTACCCATGT
>JANHAO010003670.1:0-25727 GCA_026873985.1 Saraca asoca | reverse complement strand
AAGAAAGAAAGAAGAAAAGATGAAGTTGAAAGAAGAAAACTATGATGAAAGTAAACTAGGATTCATGCAAGAACTTTAAACAAGGATGAAATCCTAAAATTAACTCAAAGAACTCTTAAAGAAGATCAAGAAACTTGTAATCTTAGTAATCCTAATTAATGAATAACTAATGTATGTATTAGGCTGCATAAGATTAGCTTATATAGTAGTTTTTAGGCTTGGAACATGGTTGTGCTTTGGGACATAGGCTGGCCATGTTTAGAGCTAGAAGCTTGCTAAATTTTTGCTGGATGTTGCACCAAACATGACTGTATCCCAGGACATGGCTAGGCCGTGTTCGGTGCTGGCTTCTTATTTTTCTTCAGCTTCAATCATGGTTTGACTTAGGTTCTTCACATGGCTTCTTTCCTAGCTTCCCCTCAATTCAAGTGTGCTCTAAAATTCTACTTTCATCCTCTTCTTAAAGCCTCTTTGCTAAACTGAAAAGATAAATACAAACTACAGCAGTACTAACGAACAAATGGACTAAACTAAAACAAAAAGTGTAGAAAAACCACAAATTAATAACTAATCAAGAGATAATAATCAACAAATTAATAGGTATTTTACTTGTTTATCATAAGGCTCGTTGGTTGAAGAGTTATTTCAAAAAATGATCCAGTTGGAGGAATGCTTTTGAACTCCAAACAACCAAGCTTGCTGTGAAGAGAGGTTACCATACTCCAAGGAAATCGATGCTCAGACCCTTCCCCTCAAGCTCAAGGTCCCTGCGATTTCACTGTACAAGGGGGACTCTAATCTGTATGACCATCTGGACACGTTCAATGTTCATATGGACTTACAAATGGTCAATCCTCTGGTCAAATATCACATTTTCTTGGCTATGTTGGGAGGTGTAGCTCGTGCCTGATTTAGAAGCCTCCTAGCTTGCTCGATTTGTAGTTTGGAAGAGTGTCAATAAAAGTTAATTAGCTAGTATTGAGCATTGAAGAGATAGCTTGTGCCCCATACCATCTTGCCATGATATTTCAGCATAAGCATAAGTCGTTGAAGAATTACATCACTAGGTTTAGGCTAGAAGCCAATTCTGTGGAGAATCCATTTGGAGAAACCATGTTGGCAATGATCTCTGTGAGACTGCACAAGAATGGAAAGCTATACAAAAGCCTGTACAAGTCCCTGGTGAAAGATCTTATCGAGTTCTATGAAGGAGTGGCCAAACAAATCAAATGAGAAGAGACTTTTAGCTTGGGAAAGTCTGACAGGAAGGATGAGAAAGATGGCTCCTCCCATAGCAAGAAGAGGGGAAATGTGGACTACGGTGATCACTTTATTGAGCAAACTACGAAGAAGTTCAAAAGGCCCAGAGGTGAGAGACCTTAGTATTCAGATCACCACAAGCAATACAGCATCCTATCAGACTCTCAAGATAGGATTTATATGGTAGAAAGGGATAGAGAAGACTTCAGAAGGCTTAAACCTTTGAAGGTTTCATTCAGGCAGAGAAATAGAGATGACTTTTGTGCCTACCATAACGAAGTTAGGCAAGGCACTTCAAACTGTTGAGAGCTCAGGGACGCAATTGAAGACCTGATCAGAAGGGACCGACTAGGAGATTATGTCATACAACTTGCAGGGCAGCAATCTCAGCTTCTCTAGCAAGGTGCCAACCAAGAGCTGGGGGGTTCGGTCTGAATTATACATTGATAATGTATCTTAAATTCAAGAGTTAATGTAAATACTTTCCCCTCTCCCTATTGAAAGAAACTCTATTTGCTGGATGGCTTAGCTCTTTTGTAACGCTTTCTTGCACGTCTCTAATCTGCCTTTCGTTATCAAGTATCCACGATCTCCATAGCTCACATGCAGTCAACTCTTTCAAACAACACATGTTACCTATTATCCAACTATGATCTTTGATCTAGTTGAAGCCCTCTAGAGCTCATTTCGAAGATAAATTGATGAAGTTGCCAGCTTTCTAAGCTATGGCTGAGGCCCTTCGAAGCTCATTTTGGAGATGAATTGATAAAGTTGCTAGCTTTCTAAGCTGATGTCCCCCTGGAGCTCATTTTAGAGATGAATTAACGAAGTTGCCAGTTTTCTAAGCTGAGGTGCCGGGGCTCATCTCGGAAACTCATTATCCAACTGTGATCTTCGGTCCAGTTCAGCTATATGCTCGCTAAGGCGTGGAGACGCTTAAAATAAACTCACTTAACTAGTTGAGTTGTGGGCTCATTAAGGCATGGAGATGCTCAAAACAAACTCATAATGCCAGCATAGCTACGTGCTCGCAGAGGCACGAAGGTGCTCTTAAACACGTAATGGTAGCATAGCTACATGCTCGCTAAAGTGCAAAAATTGACCCAATTATTTGCCTAATACAACAAGATTGCTATGATTTGTAGCTCTCATATGACCCAATGTTCACAGCTCTTATGCGACTTGCTGTTAGATACAGTTCTTATGTGATTTACTCATACAATATTTATTTGTGAGATGTTTCGCTCACACTTTTTACTTATAAGGGAGTTTGGCCGATTGGCTATATGGGTATTTTATCGCGAACCACAAGAGTTTGTATTATTATCTGTGGAATATAGAAAATTAAGAGCAACACATAGAAACCACAAAGAAAGGTTTTGTTCATTAAAAGTGCCTCAATGAGGTAAAATTACATTAGAGATTTCATAATACAAACCAGAAAGAGTTGAAATATAAGCTAGCAAGAAGGATGCAGAGAATAAAGGCCCTTATAAGGAGGACTCCTATCAACCGAAGAGGTAATGAGCATAACCGCTCCTTAATCTTCCTCAGCCAGTGACTCCTTTCTTGATTCCCAAAGAGAGCAACTCAAGAAGTGATAGGAACTTGGCCAGTAGGGCAAAATCCCACAGCAAAGCCATGAGGACATAATCCAAGACCAAGACCCATATAAGATCTCTCCACATTACCAAAGTAGTCGTGTCTTCAAAGCTTCCTATGCAGCAGACCATACATGCCTCACCTGGAAGATAGAACACCAAGAAATTAGGAAGTTTATCTGAACTTCCATGCAATCACTCTCTGAAAGAAGAAGAAGACTCCTTGCACCTGAAATAAACCCAGCTTGATCTTGCCGAAAAGTACGAAGGAAACTCCCAACTACTTTCATTTATTACCTTAGAAAAGAACAAGGTTAACTCACCAATAATCAAGAGGCATGTATTGCGAGAAGTATGGTTTGGAACAGATGAAATGACAGATTCTATGCAGATTTTGACTAAACTGAATTCTGTGAGTGAACGACCTCTGACAAATTTCAACTCCTAGCCTGTGAAACGAGCTGAGAGTTGGGGGGCTTATGTTATGGGTGAAATCTGGAACCTCCTTAATGGGCTGGCAAATGGCCCAAGTGCAGCAAAACCTCAGCTTGCTAAGACACTTAAAATGCAAAGTTCTAGCTCACGCCACTAGTGACCTTCTCTATATGAGCTCACTCCAACAAGAACAAGCTTGACCTCACTACCCCAGAGACAACAGCTTCCCTAGGCTGAAAGACCTAGCTTGCGAGGTGCGACCATAAGCCCGGGAGCTTGTAAAGCAAGAGACAAGCATATGTCATGCCTGGCTGATACATGGGGGCCATTTGCAGAAAGCAATCTACAGAAGTCGATTTATAGGATTTTAGTTAGTTCATTCTGCCTTGTACAATAAATGTTTGATGTAATATATTTACGGTATATAAAATTACAATTGTATCCCCATTTCCTCTATAAATAGAAGGAAGGAGATGGACTGAGCAAACCATACTGAAACTTTATAAAAATACTTTTATATTAATATATTATTATGGATGTAGGGTCCGGTACTATCAAGATTTGGTCGAACCACATTTAAAGCCCTGTGTTCCTTGTTGCTTTTCCTTTTCTTCTTGCCTTTTTCACTTATTTGTTACATTCTAAACCAGATTACAGCTTGAGTCTCAAAAGAATCCTTCGTTGATTGGAGTTTGGCCCTAAACCAAAATCTACCATCAACAGTTTTTCTTTGTTTCTTTTGTTGCTTTTCCTTTTCACACTTTTCTTTTCTTTGATTTTTCCTTTCCACTATTGTTTCTTTACCTTTCTTTTTTTTTTCTCAACACTTCTTTCTTGTTGTCCAGAATTTTTTTTTTTGTTTTCCTAGCACTTAGCACAACTTTGAGCATTCAAAGACACTTAAATTTAATTGGCACAAATCAATTTCCAATTATGTGTACTCAAAATGAATATTTCTAGGGTGCAAAACATAATCAAAATTAAGCTAAGACAATAGCTAAAATTTTTGGAGAAATTCAAGCCAAAGTTTTGGCCAAGCAAAGAAAAATAGGGGACAATAAGCATTAACTGATGCAATTGTGGAAAGAAATGGTTCCAAATCAGACGAAATGAAGTGTGATTCAGTCCTACACTAATTGATACACAAAAACAAAGCAAAATGACACTTAGCAAATCAACAAACACTTGAAATGCAACAAAGAACAAGATGAAAATTCTATAGAAATTTCAACAGAACCTTCAATAGAACAAGCATGGAAATGAAATAGAAATGAAGCAAAATAAGTAGAAAAAATTTTACTCACACAATGCTAACATCAAACACTTAGTGTGCAACTAAACCACAAAATTTTTTCTGCACAAAATTGACACAGAAAATGCAAAAACCCAAACCAAATAGCAAGCAAAAAACTGAAGCAGATTTAGTAGAAATTCAGCAACACTTGCAACTCAATTGGACATCAATTGATCAAGTAATTGAGCTAAAAAATGGACACAAAAATTCAAAACCATGCGACACAAAATTGGAAGGAAAATTAAATAAAAAATAAGAGAAAATCAAAGAGATATCACTTGAATTGGAAGAGCCAAAATTCTAATACCAAATTGATGTGATCTCCCATGGAGATGCCCAAGGATTTATCCCCAATTCAGCAAATTCGGCACCAAAATTGAAAGGGAAAAAAAATGATATTCATGACACACTCTAGAAAGGAAGAAAGAGAGTGATAAGTGATGAAATTAGATGCCATAAAGAGTAATCTCTTTGATAAGTCCTCAAGTTCTACAAGAACCTTAGGAGAGAAAGCTCTCAAGAAGAAACATTTTTCAATTCTCAATTCATCAAATCTGAATTCTAAGGGAAACAATCCTTTCCTAATAGCCATTACTAAACCACAAAGGGTTGAGCCAATAACCCCATAAGCCTAACAAAAGTACTAAACAAGTATGCCAAAATGAAAAGCCTAAGCTATAACAAAAAGTCCAAACACATAGCCATTCCTATGCAGAGTAAAAATGCTAGTTTCACTTCAGCTTCTATGTTGACCTTCAAAACTATGTAGTTTCACTAAGGTTAAAGCTTGAAATCATTAAGATAGACCTTAGAGACCTCTAGGCTTTAGTTTGACCTCATATGACCCCTTGAAGCTTCAGTTATGACTGAATCATTGTGGCAAGGTCAATCTAGATAGAGAACAATGACCAAATTCATGATAAATTTTGAGGCTCTAAATGATAGAACTAGGCTCTGGCCTCAACATGAAAGTCATAAAGCTCTTTCTTAGCTCTCCAACCATATAAAAATTAACACAATTTGAATCTAGAGCATAAGTTATAACTTGAAACCTAAAATAGTGTTAAAACCCCAGCATTAAGTAATTAATACAATTAAGCTCCAAATCATGACTAAATCACAAAGCATGGCCAATTCACTAAATTAAATTTGATTAACATCCTAAGAGGTAGAGTATAAGAGAAAATAAATGGAAAAATATTTTGCTCATTGAAGAGCCCTTGATGCCCCCTTGAGTGATCCCTTGATTTTCCATTAGATATGTTAGTCTGGCCAGCTATATTATCTTTTGTTTTGGTGTTGAAAAATAATTTTAAGCAAAATCATATCATTATTATGAGCTTATTGTTTGCTGAGTGTTTGTAGGTTCAAGGTTCATCAAAGGTTGCTTAAAAGATCTACATCAATACTAAGATTTTATTTGATTTTTTATAGGATCTTTTGTAAGTGTATTCTTAGTAAATTTGTTGCAACTAATTTGGTTAAATTGATTAATTTGAGGTAGAAATAAGTTTATGAAATAAACTTGACATAAGAAGTTTTCAAATGACTTATTCATATGTTCTTTCACAAGTGAAACTTGTATAAAAACCATTTTTTATTGTGTGAATCGATTCATGAATCAATTCATCAATAGAAAACTTGTGAAATGAGCTTGAATCGATTCATAAAGAAAATTTTTCTTATTGAAGGTTTGGAACTTTTCTAAATTAATTCATCAATTGATTCAGTGATTTCACATAATTTGAATCGATTCACAAATCGATTCATAAGTTGATAATCACTATGAATAGATTCAAGAACTAGAAGTTAATTATTTTTTTAAATGTCAGTTACAAGCTCTATAAATAGCATAGTCTCATTTCAAAAACTCATAACTCAGAAATGCAGAGCATGAAAAATAGAGAAACTTGAGAGCTTATATCTAATCTACCTCTACCTCATCAATATTTGGTTGAATCAAAGATTCTTGAAGCTAATTTATGAAGAACCACAAGGGATAATTAAGATTGACATCTCAATTGCTGAGTATTGTATTTCTTTCTTTACTTCTTTATTTCTTTGAGATTTCTAGGGTTAGGAATCTGGATACAAAGGAAAAGGTTGATCTTTCTTTTGCATACTTTCTAGAATTATGAGGTTGATTGTAATTTGTAGAAGGTGCATTGAATTCTTGTAAATATTCTTAGCTGTGAAGTTGATCATAATTTGGTTAGATATAGAATTTTTGTATCTTAGGTCTGCAAGAGCCCTGTATAAAAATTCTTGTGTTATAAACTGGCATTTAGGAAGCTCGATTAAATTCCTATAATTAGTAATAGAACAGATCATTTGGTTAAGGATTGATCTAGTGGATTACACTTGAATTGCAGTTTCAATTCAAGTTGAACCACTTAAAAAATCTTGTGCCTCTATTTTCTCTTTACTGCATTTATTGTTTCACTGCATTTTGCAATTTTGTTAATCAAATTTTTGGTTTCTGCATTAATTCTACAATCTTTATTAATTTGATATGATTCTTGGTTTGTAAAGTTTTTTCTACTATGCTAATTGAAGTAAACCCTTTGCTAACTCAAAATAAAATTAACATTATTGTTAAATCCATTTAGAATCCTAGCTATAATATGAGAGTATATAAATTTCTTAATCAAAATAAGGGAAAGATGTATTAATTTTTTTCTATCTACCTTTTAGGACCAATAGTTAGTATTAGAGCTTTGGCTCTTGATACTCTTTATGGATTTTAAATTGACTGTTCTACTAGATTGTTCATTCTTGAACAATCCCGCTACTTTTGATAGTGAAAACTTTGCCTTTTAGAAACACAAAATTAAATGTTTCATAGAAGCATTAAATGTAGACATGTTAGAAATTTTGAAATTAGAATATAAATGTCTTAAAATATCAATTGATAGATTACTGCAGCTTAAGTCTAAATTTTTGTGGATTGACGAGGAAAAGAGGAAACACCTCCTTGCTTCGAAAGTTAAATGGGTTGTTATTAATTCTTTGTCTACTAATGAGTTTGATTTTTTTTTTAAATTTATAAAAACAAAAGAAATTTTGGAAACTTTGGAAATTGATTACAGTGGCATAATTGAAGCTAATTTTGAAAAGGGAGGATAACATTGTCTTATGGCCAAACACAATGAAGACATAGAGGTACTGAAATATCCTTTACTTTTCTATAGCTCTTATATCAGTGATACTAATAGTGAATCTAATATGTAAATTGATGTGTAAAATGACAATGAATCCAATGATTTGTATGAGAAAATCTATGAAGCATTGACTAAAGCTAACAAGGAGTTAAAGCAATTGAAAACTTGGAGTGAAAACCTACTTAAGAAGATTAAGGAGTTTGAGAAGGAAAATAATGATCTGAATGTATTAGCTGAGAAACTATTGAGTGAAAGCAAAGTATATGATCGATGTGAGTCTTACAAATCTAACATAGTTATATTGGCAAAAACATTGCAAGGCTTTTTTGATAGCAATAGGAAACTAGAGGATATGTTGTAGAACCAAAAAGTTTGGCACAATAGAATTGGTTTAGGATATAGGTAGTAGCACTACAGGAAATCAAGAAAATAGAATCCTGCTCATATCACCTGTTATTACTACAATCACAAGAGGCATTGCATAAGAGATTATCCATTTAGAAATGGCAACTACGCCTATAAAAGTCATACTATTTTTACTAACCAATATGGACCCAAGACCAGTTGGGTACCAACAAAACAAGTGTGATTCCTGTTTTGTAGATTGAGTGAGATAGAAAAGCTACAAGAGGACAACTTGTAGCAGTTTATGAGATATATGATGTTATCATTTTTAATTCTTACTGTCTTGATGTTTTTTGATTTGATATGTTTAATCTATCATAGTAAAATCTAACTTAGACTTTGGAGAGCTATTAAGTTTGTTTTGCAAGTGTTTGTCTTGAAAATTGATATGTTGATTTAATCACTGCTGATAACTGTATTTTTTCTGTCAAATCATTCTTAATACAAATTTGTTAATAAAATGAAAGAATCATTATTTCAGGGGGAGTTAAAATTAAAGTAAGAATGTAAGAATCATTTTTTCTGATACTATATCACTGCTGAATGCTCAAACTTTTCCTTCATTCCTTAGTGAGGCACTATTTCTTTTTCATGTGCCAAAAGGAAGAGAAAAAGCTAAAGTTTAATTTTAGATGAGCATAAGAGATGATATAAGAAAAAAGTTAGATGAGCATAAGAAATGATATGTGAAAGGGGGAGATAATAATTTTTTTAAAAAAAAATTCATTGGGAGAGACATTAATTTTTTTTTAACCTCTTCCAAAACTAATTTTTTTATATAAATTCTGAATCTCATCTACAATTATTTGTCACCACCCAAAAGGGGGAGATTGTTATCTTGGCCAGCTATACTGTCTTTTGTTTTGATGTTAAAGAACAATTTTAAGCAAAATCATATCATATTTATGAGCTTATTGTTTGCTAAGTGTTTGCAGGTTCAAAGTTCATCAAAAGTTACTCAAAAGATCTACATTAGTATTAGGATTTTATTTAATTTATTATAGGATCTTTTGTAAGTGTGTTCTTAGCCAATTTGTTGCAACCAATTTTGTTAAATTGATTAATTTGAGGTAGAAATAATTTTATGAAATAAGCTTGACACAAGAAGTTTTCAAATCACTTATTCATATGTTCTTTCACAAGTGAAACTTTTATAAAAAATTATTTTTCTCTGTGTGAATCAATTCATGAATTAATTTATCACTGGAAAACTTGTGAAATGAACTTGAATTAATTTATGAAGAAAATTTTTCTTACCAAAGGTTTGAAACTTTTTTGAATTGATTCATCAATTGATACAGTGATTTCACATGTATTCACAAATTGATTCATAAGTTAGTAACCGCTATGAATCAATTCAAAAACTAAAAGTTAGTTATTTCTCAAATATTGGTTACAACCTCTATAAATAGCACAGTCTCATTTCAGAAACTCATAACTTAGAAATGTAGAGTGCAAAAAACAAAGAAACTTAAGAGCTTATATCTGATCTACCTCTACCTTATCAATATTTGATTGAATCAAAGATTATTGGAGCTAATTTGTGAAGAACCACAAAGGATAATTGAGATTGACATCTCAATTACTGAGTACTGTACTTCTTACTCTACTTGTTTATTTCTTTAAGATTTCTAGGGTTATGAATCTGGATACAAAGAAAGAGGTTGATTTCCCCTTTGCATCCTTTCTAGAATTGTGAGGTTGATTGTAATTTATAGAAGGTGCATTAAATTTTTGTAAATCTTCTTAGTTGTGAGGTTGATCATAATTAGGTTAGATATAGAATTTTCGTATCATAAGTTTACAAGAGCCTTATAAAAGCATTCTTATCTTGTAAACTGTCATTCAAGAAGCCCAGTTAAATTCTTCTAGTTAGTAATAGAACAGATCATCTGGTTGAGGATTGATCTAATGAAGTAGACTTGAATTGCGATTTCAATTCAAGTTAAACCACTTAAAAAATCTTGTGTCTTTATTTTCTCTTCATTGCATTTTTTGTTTCACTGCATTTTGCAATTTGTTAATTGGATTTCTAGTTTTTGAATTAATTCTGCAATCCTTATTAGTCTGATATAATTCTTAGTTTGTCAAGTTTTTTCTACTATGCTAATTGAAGCAAACCCTTTACTAACTCAAATTAAAATTAAGATTATTGCTAAATCCATTTAGAATCCTAGCTATAATAAAAAATATATAAATTTCTTAATCGAAATAAGGGAAAGATCTGTAGAATGTTTTCTATCTACCTTTTAGGACCAATAGATACTTCACTCAATGCTAAGAAATTAAGAGATACAAAACTCTTTTTAACCTAGGGTTTGCTAGCACTAAAATTACCTAGAAATATTGAGAAGAAATGAAAGAATTCAACAAGAGTTTAAAAGTTCAGATTATAAATTGAAGCTCTAAAGATAAGGAAATCAATTAAATCTAGCTCAAGAAGAGTAAATAGATAAAGCATAGATGAAATGTATTGTATTTTACTCTTAAAATGATGTGTTCTCCACCTTGGAAATGAAAGAATAGGGTATTTATAGTGTGAGAATCATTACACACAATAAACAACTATTAATTCAAAATTTACCTTAAACGAGTTGACTCACATGTCGATTCGTGTGGAAAAATTTTGAATTATGAATTGATTCACAAGTCAATTCAATCAAATTTCATGGCTCTTTAGATAAAATCAAGTTTTCATGAATCAACTCACAAGTCAATTTGCATGCCTAGTTTTAAAGCAATGAATCGATTCATGAATCGGTTTGGCTCTAGAACAAGGCCCTTGAGAAAATCCAAAGGGCACATGAATTGACTCGTTACAAATCAGCTTGGCTCTAGAACAAGGCTCTTAGGAAAATACATAAGGCACAAATTAACTAGCAAGTCGATTCACATGCCTAGGATTTGTTTCATTTAAAGATTGTTTTGAAGGTATTTTTGATAAAAACATTTTCAAAACATTCTTTTCCATTCAAGACCATATTCTTCAAGTATGAAATTTGTTTAATCATTTAAGAACATGGAAAAATATTTTCTTGGAGAATTTTCCAAAATCCTTGAGGAAATACTATTTAAAATTAATTTGATCCTTAAGGTAAATTTAAACAAATTCCTAACCTTTACATTAAAGTAATTTTAGGCCTAGTCTATGTCTTTAACAAATTTTCCAAACCTTCCAAGATTAATCCACTATAATTCAACATATTAAGAACATCCAAAATGTTTGTTATGATCAAAACAAATTATAAAATCTTTAAAATAAGGGTCAGACTCAACAAATAAATACTCCTAATAAATTCACACCATAAACAAATCACCTTATTTATTCTACCTATAGCTAAGAGAGCCTTACAAATAGGAGCCAAAAATTACACACCATTAAATTATTCCCTAGCACCTATAGCTAAAATAGATAAAAGCATTAAATAACATTTGGTAGATCTCTACTTCTTATATCAATAATAGTGTTAGGATAATTTCTTAAACACGAATTCAAGTGAGGCACCTTAGGATTTTTTTCAATGTGAATTCAGTCACAACCCTTAGTTCTTAACCTACCTTCAACATCACATTGGAATGCAGATTTGTCAAAACCACCTCAAATACAACTTCTTGAAGATTGAAAGTGAACAAAAAGAACACAATAAATGCACAACAATAAAAAGAATAAAAACAAGAATGCAATTCCATTGCAAGGAAATTCAAAATCATCTAGCAGCAATGCTCAAACTAAAAAAAAATCACAAAAATCACAAACCTTCAATATTCTGTTCAACATAGCCATAGACTTCAACCTATCTGTAAAAGTCAAATGTACATAGTGTTTAGGTGAAGCATTAGTAAATCTTCCACTATTGTTGATAGTAAAAAAAGGTAGGGATGAGCAGAAGTCCCACATCTATGAGAAGTTAGGTATCCTTGTGTCTTATAAGGTGGGGGTATGCCCCGCCTAAATGACGAGGTGCTTTCGCATGATTGCACAGAGAGGGACAAAACCCCTAGCTAACCTTTGAGCTAAGGTGGGACAATACTTCCACGATAGAGGATTCCAATCCCCAAAAGATGAGGAGCCTTTTGGGGAATGAGATTTCCTTGAAGGACAAAATAGTGCGGCCATGAGATCAGCCAAAGTGGATAATACCTTGCTCGTGGGCAAGGCTCATTCCAACCATCATCATCTGGTGCCATCTGTGGGGACCCCTAATGCCTTGCTACTCATAAGCCCACCTAACTTAGGGGTTTATGTTGATAGTAAAAAGAGACAGGGCTGAGCAGAAGTCCCATATTGATGAGAAGTCAGGTGTCCTTGTGCCTTACAAGGTGGGGGCATGCCCCTCCTAAACAATGAGGTGCCCTCGTGTGATTGCACAGAGAAGGACAAAACCCCCAGCCAACCTCTGAGCTAAGGTAGGACAATACCTCCTGGGTAGAGGATTTTGATCCCCCTAGATGAAGTGCCTTTTGGGGAATGAGATCTCCTCGAAGGACAAAACTGTGCTACCACAAGATCAGTCAAAGTGGATAATACCTCGCTTGTGGGCAAGGCTCATTTCGACCATCACTCCTCATTTAGGAGGTGTGTACCCCCATCTTATAAGGCATAAGGACACCTAACTTCTCATTGATATAACACTTCTACTCACCCCTATCTCTTTTTACTGTCAACAACTATGAAACTTATAGATAGAAAGACTACAATTGTCACTGCTACTTTCTAAAGATTGATAAGCTCCTAATGGGTTATTTTCAATCATTTGAGTTGATTGACCAATCTTGCTTCTTTTACTCACATAGGCAATCATACAACATTGCCACTATAAACAACAATAACATATTAAATTATCATATTGCACTATAGTTTACATCAAACATATTAGAAACTAATTAAAACATAATTAAAAACAAATGTGTAAGATAAAAAAAAACACACATATGCTATAGGATTTGCTATCCAAATTGGAGACAAAAATTGATACATCACCAAATACTCTTGTATTACATATTTTCTATCCAAACATGTTGACAATTCATGTTGGACAATTCCAACACATGGTGCTTGGCCAATATCATTAGCACTTATTTTATCACATGGTGGAGTACTTATCTCTACATTATGGCTTGCCATTAAGGAAACTGAATCAACATCATTAGGATGACTTGAAAACACGCACATGGAGATAAAATCCCAAACAAAAGAGCAAACACAAAAAGGTAATAATACAAAACAACAAAATAGTCAAAATCAGACTTCTATGTTTTGCAACATTGCCTTTCAATTGCTTCACCCTTGTTAACTACCTTTTTAGTCGAGATTCTTTACATTGCAAATTTTGCAAACTAAATGAATATTCTATCTTTCCATCCTTACTTTGGTTGACACTCATTATTGGTTAAAGAATTGGACTCTAGAAGACTTGTAGTTATCTCATGACATTTGTAAAGCTCCAATCTTAAAACACTCAAACTCTCTAACTTGAAAAGTTTATTATATCGAAACACAAAGCAATGGTTACTATCACATAGATGCTAGATAAGATAATGCACACAACCTCCACCACATTTTCTAATCTCATAATACCTGATTCAATTCAAGCAAAGCATCATTGCACTTATTAAACATAGACTTATGCATCCACATAGAATTATTGGAACAAAATTCATAATCCAAACTTTAATCATTATAAAGGCAAGTAATCTAATAAAAATGCATACCATTTAGTATTGGTTAATAACTCGATCCTATAAAATTCATTAGTACTTGCATAATACCTTACTTATTTAATAACTCTAACACATAAAAGCAAAGTATTTAGTGTTTTGAAGAACAATTTTCATCAACATTCTAAAGAAAAATTACTTCTTGGAAGGAAAAAATAGTACCATTATAGTTGTTGATAATGGATTTTGGTTCTAGGCCAAACTCCAGCTAACGAAGGATTCTTTTAGGATTCAAATTGTAACTTGGTGTTGAGACAGTAAATAAGCAAAGAAAGCTAAGAAAAAGGGAAAAGCAGTAGAAAACACATAGCTTTTAACGTGGTTTGGCCAAATCTGGATAGAACCAGACCCTACGTCCATAGTAATGTATTGATCTAAGAATATTTTTACAAAGTTTCAGTATACAAGCATCATTCCCTTTTCATGTTCATCTTCTTCCTGTATTTATATAGGAGAAGAGGTTACAATTTTAATTTTATATGTAGTAAATCCATTACATCAGGCATTTAATATATAAGACCGGATGGATAGACTAAATCCTATAAGTCGGCTTCTACAGATTGTCTCCTACAAGTGGGCCTGTGTGTCTGCTGGGCAATAAATGTGTTGGTCTTCTGCTTAGTGAGCTCCTAGGTCGCTGGTCACACCTTGCTAGATAGACCCTTCAGTTTGGGGGAGTGTCTTTCTTCGAGATGATGAGGTCAAGCTCGTTCTATCAGGGACGAGCTCGAGCTGAGGAGGTCGCTCTGTGACGCAAGTCAGTGACTTAGCACTTTGAGTGCTCTTTAGGCTGGATCTTTACTGTGCTCAGGCCATTCACTAGCCATTTAAGGATGATTCAAATTTCACATATAACATAAGCCCCCCAACTCTTAGTTCGCTTCGCGAGCTAGAAGTTGAAACTTCTCAGAGGTCATTTACTTCGCAGAGTTCAACTCAGTTAAAGTCTTTACTAAATCTATCCTTTCAGTTGTTCTAGGCCAGACTTCCCCCAGTATGTGTGTCTTGATCATTAGTGAGTCAGTCTTGTTCCTTCCTAAGGCAATCAATGAAAATAGTTAGGGAGATTTATCTGGATTCTTTTGTGAGATCGATCCCGCCTCTATTTAAGGCAAAAGAAGTTGCTCTTGCTTCTTCACCGAGAAACTATGAACGTCTCAGATGATCCTCCCTTATTTCCAATGTTCTATCGTATGCGAGCTACGAATCATGCTTGGGATGATCTTGTGGCCAAATAGGTCACATGAAAGCTGTGAACATTTGGTCGCATGCAAGCTGCGATTGGGGCGATCTTGTGCCCAAATAAAAGAGTGAGCGATCTCATGCTTGGGTCAATCTTGTGGCCAAATAAGTAGATAAGTCACATAAGAGCTACGAACGTTTGATCGTATATGAGCTACGATCAGGGTGATCTCATGCCTAAATAAAAGAGTAAGCGATCTCATGCTCAGGCCGATCTTGTGGCCAAATAAGTAGATAAGTCACATGAGAGCTGTGAACATTTGATCGCATGTGAGTTACGATCAAGGTGATCTTGTGCCCAAATAAAAGAGTGCCATTTAGGCAATCCATCTATTTGAACAATTTAAAAATCAATAAAGAAATTCAAAATGCTTATATAAGTTTCATAATTGCAAAAATTTAATAAATAGTCCTGATTGTGGGAGATTACTTTTGCTCAGGATCCTGTCGAGATTGTCTAGGCTATTGCTTGGATGGCTGCACTACGTAGTCTTGTAGGCAACCTCTTTTGATGAGATCTTCAATAGTGTCCCTTAATGCCCAGTATTCTGAGGTGATGTGCCCGAACTTGTTATGGTATATGCAAAATTTCCTCCGGTTGCTTCTAGACTTACTGGGATTCTTTAAGGATTGAGGCTTTCTGAAGTCCTCCTTGTCCCTTTTCATCATGAAAATCTTGTCTTGGGCTTCCAATAGGATGCTATAGGTGTTATGGCAACCTGGATATAGGGATCGCTCATCTTTACCTTTCTTAGCGAGTTGAAAATTGAGACTATCTTTCTCATCTCCATGGTTACTCTTTTTCTTATTTTGAACCAGGCTACTCACCCCAGACTTTTGTGAACTGAGAATCTCCTCCTATCTAATCTGCTTCACAGCTCACTCATAAAATTCACCCAGGTTGCTAACTGGGGATTTGTACAAACTTTTAAATAGTTTTCCATCTCTTTGAAGTCCTGTTGAAACAGCAATCAAGATGGCCTCATCTGAGGGCTTCTTCACATTATTAACATCGCGCCTGAAGCGAGCAATATAATTTTTCAATGTTTCATGCTTATTATGGAAGATCGTAGCAAGATGGCATGGGGGCTCGAGTACTCCTTCCAATTGCTAATGCTATAAGCCGGGAGGCTTCTAAACCATGTTCGAGGAATGTCCCCCAACGTAGCGGAAAAGATACGACACTTGGCTAAGGAATTACAAGTTTGGAGGTCTATCTGGATGTTGAACAAGTCCAGATGGTCATGCGGGTCACTACCTCCATCGTATAGCGGAATGGCCAGAACCTTAAGTTTGTGAGGGCGGGGTTCCTCCTCGATTTCCCTATAGAAGGGAGTCTGTTCCCCGAAGCAACGTCAATCACTTCGAGTTTGAGGGTGCTCTTCTAAATGCTTCACTCTTTGAAGGAGGTTTTCTACTAAAACATCCAAGCCCCCCAGTCGTTGGCTAGAAACTTGGTGGCTTGTTCTATTTTTTCAGCCATACAAATGGTAATTTGAAGTCTACTCTTGATTGGCTTCACTAGAACGTTTGGCCCCCCATTGTTATGGGATGGGCCCAGGTGTGACAGTCTCAACTTATTCTTGTATATTCCAAGCTTGTGTGTGCACCAATATCGTGACTGTTTTAGCGAGCTCTCCCATTATGTTTTTGAGTTTCTCCTAACATTGGAGCTAGGCTTGTATTCCATCGGTACCATTGGCAGCAGCATCTGGTTTAACAAAGCTGACTGGGGGCAAGCTTGCGGTTGCCCCCGATGACAAGAGCGGTGCAGGAGTTTGTAGTTGTGACATAAACTTCTCAAGGATTGGTAGTGGATTTAAAACTCTAGTGGCTCTTCCTTTGGCCATTATAGCAAGAAACGAACCAGAACAGATGAGATCCCTACAGACGGCACCAAAAATGTTGACGGTGGATTTTGATTCTAGGTCAAATTCTAGCTAACAAAGGATTCTTTTGGGATCTCAAACTGTAACCTGGTGCTAAGACAGTAAATGAGCAAAGAAAGCTAAGAAGAAGGGAAGAGCAGTACAAAACACACAGCTTTTAATGTGATTCGGCCAAATCCAGATAGAGCCAGACCCTACGTCCACGATAATGTATTGACCTAAGAATATTTTACAGAGTTTTAGCATACAAGCATCAGTCCTTTTTCACATTCATCTCCTTCTTGTATTTATAGAGGAGAGGAGGTCACAATTGTAATTTTACATGCAGTAAATCCATTATATCAAACATTTAATGTATAAGACAGGATGGACAGATTAAATCCTATAAGTCATCTTTTGCAGATTACCTTTTACAAGTGGTCCCACATGTCTGCTAGGCAATAAATGTGCTAATCTTTTGCTTAGCAAGCTCTTAGGTCATTGGTCGCACCTCTCTAGCCAGACCCTTCGGTCTGGGGGAGTGTCTTTCTTTGAGATGATGAGGTCAAGTTCGTTCTGTTGTGGATGAGCCCAAGCTGAGGAGGTCGCCCTGCGACGCGAGTTAGGGACTTAGCACTCTGAGTGCTCTTTGGGCTGGATCTTTACTATGCTTGGGCCATTCACTAGCCCTTTAAGGATGATCCGAATTTCACATATAACAATAGTCAATTAACATATTCTATATTAAAGTCCATTATTACAAAAAAATTCATTATTGAATATTTCCATCTAAAAAAGATTCAGTTTAACTCCCTAGAATTTAATAAGAACACCTCAAAATACAAAATGTTTCATCTAAGGCAAAAACAACTGTAATCGTTTATTTTATTTATCACCCAAAAGTCCTTCGTTCCAAAACTTATAAATAGAAATGGTTTCATTATAAAACCAAACCCACTGGCAAAAAGCAACCCAATCAATTATTTAAGAAATTAATCTTAAAACTAAAGTTAAATTTGATTAAAACCTCTGCCACACAAAGTATAAGTAGCAACAAATTTATGTAACCATAATACTAAACTAAAAAAAAAAAAAGACGATAAATACTCTTGCATTAAATATCTATCATAGAACCATTCCATGAGTTGATATATGTAAGTCATAAAGTTCTGTAAACCACTAATAGAATATATATAGAGAAGAAAGCACACCATTTCTCAAAAATAAATGCCACCATCCAACAATGAAGGCAATAAATACATTAAATGCCAAAAGACCTGCAAGCAGAATGAATTTATTCTATTTAAGAACCTCAACTACCTCAAACTTAAGCAACAACAGTTAATATAGTAGTTTTAGTCACATCCACAACAAAGAAATACACTTTTCTTAGGCTTAAGATAAGAAACTTTCAAGCTCATAAAATTGCAAATAGAAGAGCATGTCTTTGTAACCTTACAAAACATGCATTTAATGATGGCATCATTACTTGTATCACTCCAGGTGATAAAGATGTGCCTACACTTAAATTCTAAAATCGAACTCTAATATTTTCTACTTTATAATTACAATTATCATTATAATTATAATACTTTCTATTGTAAAACTACAAATTAAATAACTAAAAAATTAAACAAATACAAATACTACAAGGGAAAAAAAATCATTCAATCAATAATCAACATATAAATAAAACAAATAAATGCAAATAAAATAACTAAATAATATTATTAGCCTTAACTTCTAATTCTAATATTTTGTAGCATATAATTTCATCATTTTAGGATTGCAAATTAAATAATTAAAGAAACATAAATATTAAATAAATAATTAATATTAGCATTTATCAATTATCACTTCAACATTTTAATTGAGAGTTACACGTTTCAAAATCACACTTGTAAAATCACAACGAGAAACCAGTCAAAGTGCAAAACTCAAAATTAATCACACAACCACAAAATATTCAACCCAAATTGGTAGCCACCTCCAACTAAACTTTTTCAACTCAGAAAAATCATAAAAAAATAAAAGACAAACAAATTACTAAATTCATCATCACAAACAAACAATTATAATTAATTTATAATTGTAATTTAAAAAAAAAAAAAAGAAATAGTAGCAAATTCACGAATACTTCCATGTCAAAATACTTCGTCGCCGACCAGCCCGCTTCACCATCTCGGCAGAGACCCAATAGCTTGTGTCTCCCAACTTCATCAAGTCAAAGACTACTGGAAAAATACAAAATCCTTAGCCCAAGCAAGCAAGCAAATTGAAGAACATACCCAAATGAAGAAAAGGAGGAAAAATAATAACTTGTTTGTCGAACACATTTCCCATTCTAGCAGCAATCATCAAAACAAAATCAAAATCGAAGTGTAGAACCCATTGCCACCAAGCAGGAAACAAGAGAAAGCTGAAGGAAAGGCATTTTTTTTTTTTGTTGATAAAATTAGGACAGCATATATGAAGCAAAAGAAAGTAATTTGAGACAAAATAAACATAATAATAAATATAAACAATAAATGAAAAAAATAAATCATACTAATCATCAAATCAGACAATAAAATAGGCCTTGCCAATCCCTCGTTTGTGCAACACCTTCCAGAGCAAAACAGTGTTGCTTTTCTAAAATTGGTGGGCATGCAGAAGAAATAAATCAACGCCCAATTTTTCCACCAAAGGGAAAGGCAGAAAATCACAGAAAGGAACACACAATCAGGGGCGAATTCGGAAACAAATGAGGAAGGCGGGGAAAAATCCACCAAAAGTTTGACACGTGGAAGCAAAAAAAAATCTGACAAAAATGTTTCAATTGTTAGGAGGCTTCTATAACTCAGATCAAGTCATGACACAAAAAAATTTCCAAATGATGTATATCATAGCATTGTGATAGGTGCCCCCAATTTGACTTGAGCATATGATTGTCTACATCAACAAATCGGGATAGCTTTCACAAACCATTATGTTTCATAAAATGGAAAGTGGGTGATGAGTAAAAATTGTGATAAAAATGAAGAATAATGCTTCCTTCTGTTTTTTTGGTATGTAAAGAATAATGCTTTTTCCGTAACTATTATTATAACTGTATAAATGATAAAATTTGAGTTAAGATAATGATATTAATTATAAGTAAATCCATCTAAATTAATTTAAATTATATCATATATGCAATTGTAAAAATAATCATAAATAAAAGTTTTGGAAATAATAATACTTCTTGTGATAACATGCAATAATAATATAATAATGCTAAGCTTATGTTCTTATTCCTACCTCTAATTTACATTTTTCTTTATATTAATTATCATTATTTATAATTAGTTTTAGGAAAGTGGAGAGATGTAGAGTATCCGTAAAAATGAAAATGAGTGCTGTAGCATTATCCATAGTAAAGATATCATTATAAATTTTCACAAAGAAAAAGCAAGACATCATGAGAAGGTCCAACTTCACATGCATTATCCATAACGAATGGAGGGGACCAAATTATATGACCAAAAGTAAGGTTTATATGAGGATGCCCCTTTTTTTTTATGTGTGTGTGGGTGGACCTCATTTTTCTTTTCATTATTTATTTAGCATCGATTTAGGCCTTTAGTTTTGAAATTTAATTATCTCTTAACAAGAGTGTATAACTTAGGTTTAATTATATTTTTAGTCCTCTAAAATATAAACTGATCACATTTGGTCCCTCACAAAAACAAAATTCTATTTTGGTCCCCTTTTCAGTCAAGAAAGATTAAGTGAAGTATACTTGAATTGTGATTTCAATTCAAGCTGAACCACTTTAAAACTTGTATTCAAATTTTTATTATTTTACTACATACAAATCTTTTTATTGCATTATTATTGAATCCAAATATAATACAAAGGTGTATACAAATTCTCCAATGAGAAAAGAGCAAAATCCAATTATTTTCTACAATTTAACTTTTTTATAAGGGACCTGACAGTTGGTATTAGAGCTTTAGCTCTTGATACTCCTTTGTTTGATCAAAATATGGATTCAAACTCACCTATTTTCTCTAATTGCCCATCTTTGAACAACCCACCTTCTTTTGATTATAAAAATTTTGATTTTTGCAAATTTAAAATCAAGATTTGTATTGAGGCTACAGATATTGAAATGTTGGAAATTTTAGAATCAGGTTATGAATATCCTATGATTTGTGTCAATGAAACTCCTAAACCAAAATCTAAACTTTTGTGGACTAATGAAGAAGAAAGAAAACACTCTTTTGGTTCTAAACTAAAATGGATTATTGTCAGTACATTTCCTACTAATGAATTTTCAAGAATCTCAAAGTGTAGAATAGTGAAAGATATTTTAGATACCTTGGAGACCACCTATGGCTATAGATTTGAGGTTGATAGCAAAAAAGTAGAATAGCATTGTCTTTTGGCAAAGCATGAAAAAGAAAAGGTTCAAAAGTTTCCTATTTTCTATTGTAGTTCTTATGTAAGTGACTCAGATGAGGCCAATAATTGTTGTGATAAATCTTTTGATGATCTTAATAATTCTGATGATTAATCTCATGAAGATCCTATTGACCTTTATGTAAAAAATGCATGAGACATTGTTTAAGACTTAAGAAGAATTAAAGAAAGTTAACAAGGAGCTAGAACAATTGAAAATTAGGAATGGGGGTCTGCTGAAAAGGGTTAAGCAGACTAAAAAAGAAAATACTGATTTGAACATCCTAGCTAAGAAATTAGTTAGTGAGAATAATGCTTGTAAGTACTATGAATCCTACAAGTGTCAAATAGAGAAATTGAACAAGAATTTACAAGGATTTTCAGACAGTAATGCAAAATTGAACAATATGCTAGACAATCAAAGAGAATTTCAAAGTAAAAGTAGCTTAGGATTTAAGCAATATAAAAAGAAGAGATCAAACAGGAATCCTTGACAGATTACCTGCTATTATTGTAATCACAAAGGCCACCAGATCAAATATTGTCCATATAAAAATGGAACATATGTGTTGAAACCTAATGAAAAGCTTGTTTGGTTACTTAAGGTGTATTTGTCTAATTCAAATGCTACTATTGTGAGGTTTAATAGAAATTTTGCTTCTAATACTAACAAGTTTGGACCCAAATCCCATTGGGTACCAGCCAAGCAAATTTGATTTTAGCCTTTGCAAGTATATGTGAGGAAATAGAAAGTAGCTCATTATACAAAATAAAAGTTGCAAGATAGACCTTGATAAGCTCCCCTTTAATTCTCTAAAAATTTGCTTATTCTTGTGTTTGATTTGTATTTTACAAATACTGATTTAAGCTTCAGAGATATTGCTGAATTTGTTTTGCAGGTATATTGAAAGAACTTGGAACTTCATGACACTTAAGATGCCCTTAGGAAAATACCTTAGAAAAACCAAAAGCCATGAGCACTTTAATCGATTTATTAATCAATGTTGTTTATCCAATTTTTCTCTTTAAACCGATATATCAATCGATGCACTTCTCAATTTTTAACTACAGGCATCAATATATACTTTGATTCAGTCTAGTTTTTAAAGTGCTGGGAAGGCTAAATTTTTTTTTTAATTTTCTAAAATACTAGATACATCGATTACAAATTTGATACGAATAACAACACTCACACATACACAGATGTCCTAATCAATGCACATATGAATACCCGATGAAAAAATTCATATCGCAATCGATGCATTAGTGATTTTTAGCATTCTACATCAATTCAATACATCATAATATAAATATCAACATCAAAGCCAAACCCATTTTAATAGTAACCTTTATCCCTCTGTTCTTTTTTCTCTCGACACTTCTCCTCTATAATCTCAAAAATCTTCATTTCTGAACTGATTTTCACCAAATTTCTTCCATAAAAACATCAACAATATCATTCTCCACTACTTTGACTGATCAATTTCTCCTAAAACCTCCCAAAATAAAAATACCCAAAATTAACCCAAAACCCTAAACGCTGAAAAACCTTCTTTCTCACTGACAATCAAAAATGGCAAAGCGAATCAAGATCCCAACAAAGTGTAAGGACAAATCCCTAGTTAGACCTACTCAATCAGATGAAGAAGAATCATTATTCATGTCACAAAACATGTATGCTTCTTACCTTGCCTTTGAAAATAAAAAAGTTGAACCCTCGAAGTGTTTTAATGACCAGTTGTTTAAAACTACCCATCTGCTTGAGTTATTTGCTAAGTATAAGCTTGAAAAATTTTTTATTTTTAAAGATACAGCCTACCATAGGCTTGTAAAGATATTTTATGCTAACTTACCAGATGCCGATGGAAAACTATCTTGCTATGTGATAATGAGACACATTGTCATTGATTCTGAAATTTTAGCAAATTAATTTGAAATGGATAACTCTATGCCAAGCTTACTGCAGGATCCTTCAATGGATATAGTAAGGAACTAGTAGTTAAGATGTTGTTTCCCTACTCCACCCTAAAAGATGACAGTGGGAGATTGTTAATAACTGGCCTATCTCCTAAACATAGGATCCTACACTATGCTTTGTGCAAAGTTATTTTGCCAAAGGTCTCTAATTTTATTCAATTAATGGAAGATCATCTATTTTTTATGTGGATTATCAAAAATTAAATTGATTTCAATTTTCCATACTTCATTTTGATATATATGAGTAACTATTCTAAAAGAACAGATATTGGATATCTTCCATATAGTATGGTTTTGACCCCATTTTTCACAAAAGCAAAAGTAAAGATTTCAAATGAACTTTTGGCTTCACGCCCCAATGCAATGATAATGATCACTACATCACATTTTCACAAAATGGATTTTATAGAAGATAGTCAAGGAAAATGAGTCAGCAAAACACCTCTCCCTACTCAATCCTCTGGTCAAACATCAACACAAGAAGTAGTCTCCACTGAAATTGAAGCTAGATTGACTGCATTAATTGAATGCATGCAGAAACATATGACGAAACAAATCAATAAAATAACTGATAGTCAAGATGCATGGTTCAACGTAATAGAAGAAAGAATGTCACTGTTAGAAGAAAAAGTTGACAAATTAGACAAAGAGATAAACAAAAGACTTAATTCACTCAATGATCAAGTTGAAGAAATCATATTAAGACTACAACAGCAAGATAAAGAGGCTGAGATGCAGAAATTGAATAAATTGCCTCCTGAATAGTTTTTTATCTACATTTGAATTTTATCCCTTAGTCCCAGTTATTCCCTTTATTATCATTGTTGTTATTTTGCTGTTGAAATTATATTTTGATATGTTATGTATTATGGACACTTTAATACTTTTTGAATATTTTGATACTATTATGGATAATTTTGACTGAATGTTACATTTAATTTGTGATGATATTTCTGGATGATTTAAGTATCCCTATTACCATGACATTTTTTAATATATTATAAAGTTTATAGTGATGTATTTTATGCTTTAGATCTCATGTTAATTCCAGTTGATTTATGATTCAGTTAATATATAAATTCTGATTACTTTTTTAATTTTTTGGTACATTTTTTTTATTGCTTTTTAATGTGCTAAAAGGGGGAGAAATATGAAATTTTCAAAAAGTTCAAAATTTTTAATCTTTTCAAAAATCCCATAAATTTTAGTTGGTTATTTTCATACTAAATTTTTTTATGAAATATTATTTTCAATTAAAAAGGGGGAGATTGTTAGCCTTATTAGGAGATTATTAGCCTTATTAAGACATTGTTAATCTCATTAGCCCCATACACATTTCTTAGTTTTGATGTTGAAAAATAATTTTAATCAATTTTTCATACTATTTGATATTATACTTTATTTCTCTTTTTAATTTATTTTTCAGGTTTCAAAGGTATGTGATTATGATTCAAGAGATTCAAGATTAGTTTTAGGATTTATTTTTTTCAATAAGATCTCTTGTAAATAAATTCAATTGATTTTTTATCCAAACATTTTTTAACTAAACAATGAGGTAGAAAAATCATTTGATGAAAACAAGTTTTATAAAAACTGTTTTACACTTCATACATTGATTTGTTAAAAATAGTTTTCAAATTATTTCAAACCGACAGTTAGGAAAAACACTTACTTCGATGCAATAATTGATGCAAAGACTGTAAATAATAGACTACACTTTGATTACCATACTGATTAATTAGTTATAACCACCTGTAATCGATGCAACAATCGATTCAATAACTGAAAGTTAGTTATTCTGTTACAAATGGTTAGAGCAGTTACAATTGCCTAACTTCCTTCCCTATTAAATGATCTTTCACCATTTTTTCTTTACAATTCTTCATACAATTCAGTGCAAAATCATTTGATAAAGAGCTAAACATGATTTTCTCTCTACCTCATCAATTTCTGAGATTTTATCAAGTTGTGGATCAAGATCTACTAACTTTATCTTAGATAGTTTGAGATTTTCATCTTAAACACTAGTACTGTATCTCTTATTCCATTCTTATTTCTATTTCTTTGTTTTTAAGATTTCTAGGGATTTAGAAATCTTGTATTGATTAGTGTTGAAGGTTTTATTTTCAAATATCTACAAGTGCACGGTGTAGAAGTAGTAAAGAACCGGCGAATACGGGTCGATCCCACAGGGCAATTTTGCTCTTTTCAACTACTGAAATCTTTACACTTTAACTATCCAGATAGATTAGAGAATGAAACGAGTAGTAGAAAATAAAGAAAAATAAAGGATGATAATGAAATAAAGAAAATAAAGATGTAAATTAAAGAAGGTGTTAAATGT